>JACXGI010000946.1:87256-102575 GCA_016801175.1 Esox masquinongy
TTCTGTGCCTCTCCTCTCTTCCTCCAGACTCTGGGACCTTGATTTCCAAAGGAAATGCAAAATTTACTTTCATCAGAGAACATAACTTTGGGCCACTCAGCAGCAGTCCAGTCCTTTTTGTCTTTAGCCCAGGCGAGACGCTTCTGACGCTGTGTCTTGTTCAAGAGTGGCTTGACACAAGGAATGCGACAGCTGAAACTCATGTCTTGCATACGTCTGTGCGTGGTGGTTCTTGAAGCACTGACTCCAGCTGCAGTCCACTCTTTGTGAATCTCCCCCACATTTTTGAATGGGGTTTCAATCCTCTCCAGGGTGCGGTTATCCCTATTACTTGTACACTTTTTTCTACCACATCTTTTCCTTTCCTTCGCCTTTCTATTAATGTGCTTGGACACAGCTCTGTGAACAGCCAGCCTCTTTAGCAATGACCTTTTGTGTCTTGCCCTCCTTGTGCAAGGTGTCAATGGTCGTCTTTTGGACAGCTGTCAAATCAGCAGTCTTCCCCATGATTGTGTAGCCTACAGAACTAGACTGACAGACCATTTAAAGGCCTTTGCAGGTGTTTTGAGTTAATTAGCTGATTAGAGTGTGGCACCAGGTGTCTTCAATATTGAACCTTTTCACAATATTATAATTTTCTGAGATACTGAATTTGGGGTTTTCAATAGTTGTCAGTTATAATCATCAAAATTAAAAGGAATAAACACTTGAAATATATCAGTCTGTGTGGAATGAATGTATACATTATACAAGTTTCACTTTTTGAATGGAATTACTGAAATAAATCAACTTTTTGATGATATTCTAATTATATGACCAGCACCTGTATCTATATATATATATACAGTTGGGTCCGAAAATATTTGGACATTGACACAATTTTCATAATTTTGGCTCAGTACGTTGGTTGTGGGTTCACAGCAACAGCTTCCAAATGTGAATGCCACACCTGGAATCAACTCCAGACCTTTTACCTGCTTAATTGATGAAGAAATAACAAAGGAATAGCCCACACCTGCCCATGAAACAGCTTTTGAGTCAATTGTCCTATTACTTTAGATCCCTTGAAAAAGAGGGGGCAACATATTAAAGAGCTGAAATTCCTAAACCCTCCTCCAATTTGGATGTGAATACCCTCAAATTAAAGCTGAGAGACTGCAATTCAAGCCCATATTCATTATTTAACTAACTCGAATATATTTTGGTAAACAACCAAAATAACAAAACTTGTGTCAGTGTCCAATTATTTCCGGACCTAACTGTACATTGCCAGAAAAAATTAAGAGACCAATGCACCTTTTTCTTTCCTTTCCAAAACAGAAAAAAGGAAGGGTTTGAGTGAGGAAGAGAGGGGTTAAAATTAAGAGACTGCTGCAAATTGAACGCTTCTGTTCCTCACTCAAAACTTTCCTTTTCAACATTTTTGGAAAGGAAAGAAAAAGATGCAGTGGTCTCTTAATTTTTTCCGGAGCTGTATATGCCTAAGGCATATACAAAGTGGGAAAATAGCACGTAGACCACTAAAGAGAATGTCCTAACAAAATTATCCTAATCTGCATTTAAAGCTGTGTTGTAGCCTACACTTTTTTAACTGAATTGAATTCGTAAACATTCATAAAAGTGGATTGTCTATATTGATTTGGTTTAAATTTTCAGAAAAAATAGTTCGAATTACAAGCTACATTACTTCAAATATTTTATTCAGTATTTCGCAATGTCTACCAAAAAAATCGCAATGTGATTTTTTTGCCCATATCGTCCAGCCCTACATGGAAGGGAGAAGGGGAAGCAGCGAAACAGACATGGAGTAAGAGTGAAAGAGAGGGGAAAGGAGAAATAAATACAGGAATGGAAAGACAGAGGGAGAAACTGTTGTCAACGTGGCTAGTGATCGCACTGATTTGGGAACCTGCCCCCCGGTTGCCATAGCTACCACCTGTCAGATGGTTTTTACATATCTCCCCGTTCTCTGTCTTATCTATACCTTTTTTTTAATATGATATCAGTCTGCTGTTAATCCACAACAGTCTGCTGGATTAAAGGAGCTGATGTTGAACATAATTAATTGCTCCCTATCCTCAGGATGCATTTCATACTCATTAAAAATTGCGGAAATAAAGCCTCTTCTGAAAAAATCAAATCTGGATCCAGATAGATAAAATAAATATAGGCCCATATTGAAACTCCCATTCCTCTCAAATCGTAGAAAAATCTGTTTCCCAACAACTGAATGCCTTCCTGAAGACAAATAACATTTATGAAATGTTCCAGTCTGGTTTCAGACCCTATCATAAATGACCTTCTAATGGCCTCAGACAAAGGTTCCACATCCATTCTGTTGCATCCATTCTGTTGCTTCTTGATCTTAGTGCTGCCTTTGACACCACTGATCACTCCCTTCTCTTAGAAAGATTGGAAATCCATATTGGGCTACGCGGACACGTTCTAGCCTGGTTTAAATCTTACTGATCTGAAAGATATCAGTTCATATGTGTGGATGGCATGTCCTCTGACAAATCAAAGGTATGTTTTGGTGTTTCTCACAAGGTTTGGTTTTGGGCCCATTATTGTTTTCACTATATATGCTGCCTCTAGATGATCCGGATCCACAATGTCAATTTTCACTGTCATATTTTTGTGCCGGGTGAGTAGGGTCAGTTCTCCTTCTCCATTGTAAATTCTTTGTAAACCTAAGGAATCCGCTCTAAAAATGTTCCTTTTCTCCTGCTCCGTTGAAACGTAGGAGGACATGAGGTCTTGGCTCACACCTCCAGAGTACCAGGCTCAAAAGGCTCGTTGCTGTCCCTGTCCAAAGTCCTCCTGTTTCTGTTGCAGATCAAGACGATACCTGACGATTCCAGCTGCCACTCTGCTGACCGTTCCCCTCCTGTGTTGTCCCTGTCCTTGTCCATCTGGTCATGCTTCTGACCTGGATTAGGTTTTATAGACTCTGCATTTATTATTTATTACAACTTGAACTCTTAAAATGTTCAACCCGGCACAGCCAGAAGAGGACTGGTCACCCCTCCGAGCCTGGTTCCTCTCCAGGTATCTGCCTGAATTTTGGCCCGTTTTAGGGACTTTTTCCTAGCCACTGTGCTTCAACACTGTTGTTGCTTGCTCCTTGGGGTTTCAGGCTGGGTGTTTTGTAAAAGCACTTCGTGACAACTACTGATGTAAAAATGGCTTTATAAATACATTTGATTGATTGAGTACAAAGGGTGTTCCTGGTACACCACAGAACATTTACCGCCGGATTGTTTAAGACCCTCAGCGTGTGTTGAGGATAACAAGCAGTATTTCCAAAATAATCTATGCCATAGACTAAATAGCCATAATAGTAATATGGTGCTATTATGGTTTGTGTTGTTTCCCGCAAATTCAATTAGGTTTACATTGATTAAATTCAGACTTCCCTTTCCTCACTTCTGTATACAAATAAAGTATGTTCCAAAATGTAGGTGCTTTATCAGGACTGCACATTAATATGATCTCTTCCATAAAATTAATACGATAATCAAGCATAACATAAAAATGAATAGCACAAGCAGGTCTTTATGATTGAGCTGATCTACAGGAATATAATTCCATCTGACTAATTTATAAATGTCATCATTTCCATTCAAAAGCTGTGTGAACATCACAAACTTGTAACTTAAAATGTACATTTATTTGTTGTTTTTTGGACATTGTTTATCAAGATGAATCTGGGTCATACCTAAGTATAGTAGGCTTGGATTTTGGCCGTTTCGGCACATCTCTGTCCTGCGGTGGTGGCACTTTGGAAACATCTTTACAGATATTCCTGGCAGTGAATGTCAGCCACAGCATAGTTGATAGGGAAGCGTAGTGGAGCACAATACCAACCTGAGTGAGTGAAAGAAATGTGTCACACATACGTAAGAAGTCACACTACCACCGGCAAAAGCCTTTACCAAAGGTTATGTGTCAAGGTGCCTCCAAGATGATCATTATAGTGCATTGACATTATAGTGTGCTGACTCATACACACACAAATACAAAAGTGACTACAAAAGTATTTAAACACCTGACCAATCCTCTAATTGTATTGAATTACAAATGGTACTTTGAGATTTCACTGTTTGTAATTGTATTTCAAAACCCTGACACTCAAAATTAATTCTTGTAAGGAGACATTTATGTTGGAAAATATTTGTAAGAAAAAGGAAATATGTTCCTTGCATTACTATTCAACCCCAATACATTCATATTTGTCAGATTCACCTTTTGATTCCATAACAGCTTTAAATGTTTTTCTAACAGCAGGGCACGGCCTGTGTACTACTGTGCATTTCTATGTTCAGTGTATTTCAATTCAAGTTAATCTATGTTCTGTTGTTTCAGTCCCTTATGTTTATTGCTTTCACCTGTGTCTAGTTTAGTCTTATACCACCTGTGTCTTGTTTGCCCCTCATCATTCCCCTATTAAATTTCCCCAGTTCCATGTGTCTTGGTCAGTCATTGTTTCATGTGATGTGTCTGGTTTGGGTTTAGGTCTTTCGATTAAGTCTTTCGATTAAACTACGTTGTTCCACATACTCTGCGCATGTGTCCTGCCTCAAGATGTTACACAATGACTGACCAAAAAAGGACAAAGCAGAGGTGAACAGAGGAGCTCCTCTGCTTGCTGGATGATGACAGAAGTGTATCCCTACTGTTAACCACTGGAGGGCTGGCCAGTCCTTCAGCCAGCCCAGCAACCAGCCCAGCAGCAACCCCAGTAGCCACCCCAGCAGCTGTATACAATTTCTTTTGGGGGGCTATGGAGGCGCAGCAGCCACCGAGGGGTACCAAGCCACTGCCTCCTTCCTGTCCATGATGCCTCCTTCCTGTCTCGCTTCCAGTCCCACCTCTGGCCAGTCCCTATATAACAGCTATGCATAGTGCACATCAATTCCTCCATCAATTTTAACAAGATGCCCAGTCCCTGCTGGTGAAAAGCATCCCATCGGCATGATGCTGCCACCACCACACTTCACTGCAGGAATGTTGTTCATGGAGGCATTGGCAGTGTTAGGTCCCAGCCACACATAGCACTTTTCATTTGGGCCATGAAGCTCTTTTTTGGTCTTTCATGACCACAAAACATTTTCCCACTTTGCATCTGGGTAACTATCATGGTTTCTTTTTGAGTAAAGGCCGCTTTCTTTTCAAACTCAAGCCAAGTTTATGGAGTGCTCTTGATATGGTTGAATTGTGTACTGCTTAACTCTGTAGCTTCTTTAAGGTTATTTTTGGCCCCCTTGTGGCTTCTTTTCCCAATCTATGCATCTGTATTCATTTACTTCTACTTGTATTAATTTATTTCAGTCTAATTTTACTTCAGATTCACAGCCTGGACAATTAAAAAAAAATGTGACAGCAACTTTAATGGTTCACAGGCGGAAGCCCATGGTAAGGTAACAAGTGTCCTTGTTATGGCAATTTCTTTTGTTTGTGGAAACCAGAAACTTCCCTAGCACAGGGATTGAAAAATGATGCAAGGAACATATTTCTGCTTTTATTCCTTAACATTAACCAACGTAAAACCAATGTCAACTTACAGCATAAAACCAATGACAAACTATTGATTTTGAGTGTCAGTGTTTTCATGTCCAAACAGAGCAAATAATTTATGTACCATATGAAAGCACCAGTGTTTTGTGTGCGTGTGGGGGGGGGGGCTACACACAATTGTGCCATACAGACTATTTTAATGTTGTACTAAATGTTGATGTTTTTAACAAGATTTTGTTTGTAGAAATCCTTTAAAATTTCTGTATCCAAGACAACCTGTCCCTTTGCCACTGTGTTTTCTAGGGAAAAAGACAGTTTGCACCTTCATGTCAATCATGTTTATGACAACCCAATGTTGGCATTACAACAGAAAACAAAATTCAGCCATTAATAAAGGCATGGTCTGTCTTCATTTTACAGTTACAATACAATGACAACCAATAAAGGCCTCATCTATACCAACAGCAAGTTAAAGGGATACTTAAAATATTTGACATATACAGTACACGTGAAAAAGTAAGGACACCCCCTGGAAAAATATTTTTATAGATGAGCTAAATTCCATATTCACAAGACTAAGGGTAATCCAATTTAACAAATCATACACAAAAAACGACATCAACTTTAAAATCATTTATGCAACTAAAATAAACACAAATGCAATGTACTTATGCGGAAACGTTTACTACGACCCCACCATTACCATCACATAAAATGGGTCAAGCCTTCCGTAAAGATTAGAACTTGGTCTGATTTAATCTAAACCCTGCCGGGTGTGGTAACTAGAGACTGGCACATTTATTTTCACAAAGAATTACAACATTCAAATAAACAGGTCACGCTGGGAATTCGGGAAGAAGGCTGCCTAAAGTTATAGCAGCCACTGCAATATTTATCCTACTTTACCATATATTCATTGTTCAATTTGGTAAAATGACACATTTATACTGACCAAGTGAAAAACTTCCAAAAAGGCAGACTCAAAAAAGAAACTTCATTCAAAAGAGTTAACCAAGAAGCTGAAGGAACTCTCAGAAGATGGCGCTCCCCACAATGATAAACGTTGTGGGGGCAACTTGACAAAGACATTTTGAAGATACAGTATATGTCATTCAGAAGAGGATTGAGGGAAACTAGGTGGCTTAAAAGAGATCAAAAGGAAGTTTGCTTCAATAGAGGAAAACCTGTACTCCATTCTAACATACATCAAAGATGTAAAAGGTGATGATTATGCATCATACATGGGAAGATGGGTGATTCTCATGAAACCAACTAAAACCATGTCTGTGATGATTTCAGCAATATGACTTAAAAAAAAAACGTTATCATTTAATATATTTTTAAAGCAAAAAATGCCAGGTATCTGCCACATGAACTTGTTTTGGGCTTCAATTTTTTTTAAATAAAATATTTACTCAAAATATCATTACCGTTAACACGTCCGGATCAATTTTGTAGAAGTTGTGTTTAGCTTACAAAAACAACTAACATATTTAATTAAAACCTATTCAATTTGGGTATTTAATTTGGGTAAGACTTATTAAATAACATATTTAAAGAAAGTTAAAACTTCTGGGTATATAGATTCCAAACTAAAAAAAAACCTGTGTCCGAACACCTAATTCTAATGACCGTAACACTTCTAGAGATCGTGTAAAAATGACACTGTTTCTTTAAATAAAAATGTTTCCACTCATAATGCATCACTAAGAAAAGGATCAAAGATGGCTTCAAGGTAAGCTAGCCTTTTCCCTTTCATTGTTTAAATGTCCTTATTGCCCTTGCACACACCAGAAATGCATTTTAGGTTATCATTACCGCAACAATATAATACTTGGTGTTTGATTGAAATTATTGATAATTTTCATTTCAGGATAATAAATTTGAAAGAACATGAACTGATGCTGTATAAGATTCAGCTGAATCATAATGGCCCCTGGCTTGCTAGCTAAATAAGCTAAGGGCAGCTCATTAAAGTAACGCACATTTCTCATTACCATGTCATATGTTTGTCTGTTACAGTAATTAGGAGGTCAGTTATAGTAATTATAAACAAGAAACCAGGCAAGCCTAGTTCAGCCGACCCGCAATAGAAAGCACTACCACCTCGAGAGTCGAACCCGGGTCGCCCACGTGAAAGGTTGCGTCATTAACCACTACACCCCAGAGCTGTACATTTATCGGTTTGTCTATACTGACACACGGCATCTGTATATCCTGAACAAATCCTCTTTTGCCACTGGCCGTTTTAATAGTTAATTGGCCATTCGTGAACGACATTGATATAGTTAAACTAACGTTTCTTACTAAGTTTACCTCCACCACAAATAGCGTCTATGTATGCCGTTTGCCACTGGCCGTTTTAACAGCGTATTAGCCAGTAATAAGCTTTACCGTTATCTACTAACTTACTGGAATAGTCATAAGAATTGAGCAATTGCTAGCGAGTCTGCCAAAGCCATTTCATGGCATAAGAACGTATTTCTTTCTTTCATGGCAAAACAACGTACTTTTTTCTTTCATTCGTGAATGACATTTATACAGTAACTATCAATAAAGGCGACGATAACTAACTTTTTCATCAAGTGAAAAGACGAGAGAATCGTGGAATCTACCAGAAATAATTAATAAATGTCATTGCTCTCAATAGATTCGAACGTAGGTCTTCCACATGAGGCACATGTCTTTAACCACTATGCCACGGCATTACACGTTTCAGCAGTCGCTAGACTCCATTGAGGATTGTGTTAAACTGACTAACGTTTCTTATTAAGTTTATCTCCACCATAGTGTCTATGAACTATATTGCTTTTGCCACTGGCCGTTTTAACAGCTTATTAGCCAGTAATAGGCTTACTAGTATCTACTAACTTCCTAGGAATAATCATAAGAATTGAGCAATTGTTAGCGAGACCGAAGATGAACTTTTCCAAGCCAGAAACAGTCGCAATATAACCATATACAGTTTTAGTTAAGGCTTACTATAAAGTAACTACTGTATGTTAAGCCAGCAAATGTGTTAGTCTATCCTGACCCAAAACCCATGCACGGATGCGTACTTCGAAAATCCACCAGAAACAGTCGCAGAATAACCGTAAACTGTTTTATTTCAGGCTTACTATAATGTAGATACTAACAGTTTTAGCCAGCAAAGTTTTCGTCTATACAGAATAATTCATAACGCGTACTTCGCTTCGCCTGCGGGGAGATACGAACTCGGGACCTATATTTCACAAGTCCGCTTCTCTAACCACTATGCTATTTAACAAGGGGTAGTCAGTCAGTCACTCACTAACTCAGTAAGAGACATTTGCTCTTTTTAGCCGGCTCCGCTTATGCGGTCTGGCAAAAATGCATACAATGCATATAAAGGGTATTTTTTGTTAATTATTAGATCCTACTGTTGCCATATTTCACAATTTAGTATCGAATGTATAATACACTCTAAAATAAAAATAATAATGTTTGAAGTTTTTTTTTATACATTTCTTGTTGTTACGATCAAAAGATAAGGAAAGAAAAAAGCTAGGTTGTAGAAGCATAGATAGAAAATATACAGCACTCAAGAGCTGCTTGAGGAGTATAGAAGGGAAAGAGAAAGGTAAAGAAAAATGATAGAGAAAGGTATACTCAGTCTTGAAAGTTGCAGAAAGGGGTTAAATAATGGTTTTGATTACTACTTATAATGAAGAGGAAAATACACAAAGCTTGCTTACCACCAAATTGCATTTGCGTGAACAACAGCTTTTGACTAAAAATATTTGTTGTGTGCAATTCCTTTTTAAAGAGGATCTAATTTTGTTAACTTTTTCTATGAAGACCATATGCATAATCTTTGCTAAAATCTGTATTTATGTATCGTAATCCTTGTAAAGGTGTGTTAACGTTTACTCACAAGGCATCATAAGGTCATTTTTTTATTGCTTATTTTAATCCATCATATTGCATTATGAGTACATGTATAATGAAATATGTGTATGGCCTTCATAGAAAGAGTTACCCAGATTGGTTGAGTACCTTTCTTTTTAACACTTGTCCGGAATTGGTAACAGTGTATCTTGTTTTAATGCCGGTGATGTAACTGTAATTAAATAGCAATAATCTAATTTAACTATTTAGCCAATTAGACAAGAGAAATAGGATGGTATTGTTCATGGGTATCATGAAGTATAATTTGATTTGTTTCCATATTTCCGCAGGTATCAAAAAAAAAGATGGACTTCTAAGGTCTGTGGCAGATAATGACTCTTAAAGGGAAATGTCAACAACATTACTAGACCTTACACCAATGATCAATGAACTGGAGAACCCTATAATCCAGAAGCCGCCTTAGACACCTCGTTGAATACTGAGTCCTGTCATCCGTAACATTCAACTGCCTCAAATACCTCAGACATCTACTCCAAATCAAAAAACTAAGGCCATGTCCAAACTGAGGGAGAAGATAAGGAATTCAAAAAAGAGAGTTTGTGAAATACTACGCGTTTGTATTGCTGGCTGTACAATGCTGGCATGTCCTAAAGTGATGACGTGACACCTATTCCACAGAACCAGAGGATTATTCACAGAGTTGAAAAAAAAGACTGAAACACATTGAACATCTGAAGAAAAAAATTAAAAGAATGCAAATTAACAAAATAAACCAGGGGACAATGAAAGACAACAGGAGCTTGTGAGCCCAAAGAGCCAAAGGAGGAAAATGGGTGTCATAAAATGTGACGATGTCACAGCTATTATCAATGGTAAGGCTGGAGAGGGAAGGAGAAGTTATCAGGTGTTTACAAAAGGATTTCTGACTGTTGCAATGGGGAACCAGCACAAGAAGTTCCTGAAAGGACACCAACATAAAAATCTCCCGGGCGCAGTTCTTTAAGCATCATCCATTCTGGGTAGTCAGTCCCAAAGTTGCTGACAGGGAAACGTGCTGGTAAGATACATGAGAATTGGAAGCAAAGTTAAAAAGCTAAATCTGCATCATAAATACAAGCAATAATTCTGATCTGGTGGCTTCAGAAGTATGCAACAAAAAAATCATGGACTGCATGTACAACAAATGTATTACCAGTAAGGAGCAGACTTTCCCAACAACACTTGATCCCAAAACAAAAAACAATGTTGTCTACTGGAGTGAGTGGTTGAATAAGTCAACTACATTTACCAAAAGAAATGAAAGCTCTAAAAAAGAATGTAAAATCAAAATCATGTCCCTTGAAAATAGGTTTGCCACCATTGAAAAACTGGTCCTTTTGACTCAAGAAGACAAGCCTCGTTTATGTACTCATGTGTACAACAAAGGGCATCAGTTTGATAGGCTGAACACGCTTAAAGAAAAAACTGGACGATGATGAAGCTGTAATCCATGTGGACTACAGTGAAAACTATACTTCGGGACATCGGGGAGTCAAGGATGCCCACTTTGGATGATCCCATCAGCAGGTGATACTACACACTGGGGTGATCTATCGGATGATCTGAATCTTTTGCCTCAATTTCCGACTGCCTCCGTCATGATGCTGTGGCCACATGGGCTCACCTGGATCCTTTATTGGACCACATCCGGGCCACTTGCCAAAATGTAAAATCAGTCCATCTCTGATGGGCCAAACTCGCAGTATTGGAACAAGACATCTTTTATCTAACCTCCACAGTTCCTTTCATCAAAGGGTTTGGGTCACTTGGAACTTCACCGAGGCATCTCACGGAAATAGAGCACCTGATGGGGTTGGAGGGGCTGTCAAAAACCATGCTGTCCACATTGTAGCCCATGGAACAGACCTAGCAAATCTAGAGATGCTAATGCAAAACCTTTCACAGAAGTCTTCTATGAGGCTGTTTGCAGTTACAGAAGATAAAATCGCAGAATGTGGGGAATTAGTTCCTCAGTGAAATTCCATCAGGTAACCCATAAAATATATTTTTTCCATACTGTGTTGGGTAATATTTTTAATGAACATCTTAGCAAATCCTCCACTGTACTCCATAGCTCATTGCCACAAAAGCAGGGCAAACCAAAACAAGAGAGGTTTCCTGCTTTTACCCCGGAATCCGAGTGTGTTATAGTTACACCCCAAAAAATACTTTTTTGTCTTTACCGAACAGTGAAAAAACATACTCATATCCTGTTCCCTAAAGTAAAGAAAGGGTGTTTGCAAAAGTTAAATGATGTCTTAACAGATTTTTTTCTTTCCCTTAACATCTGTTTTGACATATGCCTTCTTCATGGTGTGTGTGGTGTGTATTTTGTCTTTAGTGATAAATATTCAGGGCAGGATGCTAACCAGAAAACTGGGATAGAGGTCAGGAATAGGGTGCTTGTTGAGTATGATAGTGATCTGTTCCTGGGGACAGTGACTCAGGATTGTACAATAGGAAACAAGTATTTGTTATAGTCTTTAATAACCATAATTTAAATGGTAGTGTTGTTCTCATGACATGTCAGTACAATAAAGAAATACCTGCTTCAATGTAAAAATGTTGTAGTGCCCCACAATTTGATTGCATGTAGATCTTATACATTATGGTTCTACACTGTTTTTGTATAAATGCAGAACAAATCTTTGGATTCATTATTAGATTGTAAGAGAACAATATGAAGTGAACACGATAAGCAGAGTAATGAAATTTCCAGGGGATAAAATCTGGTATAATGAACTGGACATCAAGGACAGGATTCCAGAACTTCTGCCGGCATCCTCATCTGCCAGACATTTCAGTGTTCTCCCGGAGATTTGGGCTAAACACACTGAAGAAAGAGTCTGAAGAAATTAACCTACTAGGGAGGGTGTTATACATTCATTGTTCTTAGTGATCATTACCGTAATGTGGTACCTCATCTACCGTAACATGGATGTCATTACCGTAATGATAAATGATAAAATATTCCTAAAATAATCTAGCAAAATGTTTCGAAAAAGGTTCTGCATAAAATGTATATTTTGCTTTACATATTTGTGCAAATGTTTTGGGTAATTAAAATATTAAGACAGAAATAATTTAAACTTCAATGCTATGAGCAAGCCACATGTTATTGTAATGAGTAAGCCACATGTTACAGTAATGACAAAAAATTAAATAGACTTAAAATGGAGTATTTCTTAATGAAATACTGTTCTAAACCTCTCCTGTAACTCAAGCATTAAAAACACTTGGCAAAATTATTTGTCACTGGGGGTTTTTTCAACAACAAAATTATTATGGTAATGACAGTTTCTTGGTGCCTGGTCCACAAAAATGTAAAATAAAAGGATTCAATCTAAAGAATTACCACTCTAAATTAACACAGACAATAATTTGGGATTCTATTTCCGATTCTATTCCCCCAAAAAATTGGCTTGAAGCTATTCAAAAGATACCAACAGTAATCCCATGTTCATGAGAATCACCCACATATGGCTTAAGGACAATTTAACTCTAGCCCTCAACACGCTATTTCATCTGCAATGTATGGAACATTCAGGGTCTAAATACTCCAACCTAAGATACACCTCAGGCTATTACTACAGACTCTCAACTAAGCTTTACAGAGTGGGTCTGACTCACACTGCTGCTACACAAATGGATGTGGACAGTAACTATGTATTAGTTACGTTTAAGTATTGACGTTTTCATTCCCAGACTGATGGCATGTGATGAATCTCAGTATCTAATATGGAGGGTGAATTGTATTACAGTATGTACCTATTCAAATCTGCCTCTGACATTTACTTAATGCCTCTGACATTTACTTAATGTACACATCCAAATTGTACATTGCCATCAATGTACAATATGGATGTGACAATTTGTTTGTTTCCTGGTAACAGTCTGGTATCTGTAAGGTCTGTCTCGAGTACACGCTCTAGTTCACACCCAACATCCCCAGAACACAGCCTACTTCTCCAAGCGCAATCACCGGAATTCTGAGCACCTGTGTTGCCAACCAACCTACACCTCATCATCGCATGTGTATATCTACCGGACACCATTTCCTGGTGCCTTGCGAAGTATTGCTAGATTTCTGCTCTATGTACCAAGCCTGCTGTATGCCATATTTGTCTCCTATCCTATACGAAAATCGCCTGCCCTCTGACTACTGTTTTGACTGCTCTGCCCTTTTGTACCTCTGCGTGTTCCATCGATTATCCTGCTCGGCTCCGACTCCTGCCTGACCCACGACGACGCCCCTCACTGGATTCTGTTTTTGTACCTCTGCTAAAATAAAAGTGTCAGCGCTCTGTGCTTGGATCTCATCCTGGTCTCCCGTATTCATTACAGTATCAAGATACAAACTTGAGTGACTATATGTTAAACAGTCAGTTTGCCTTCTTTATAGACAATCATCCCTTAAGTTCTCCATTATGTGTCTTATACAATTAATTTAAGAATTAAGAAATTAATAATAAATCATAAGACATAATAAATGAAAACAATAATTATTCCAACAAGGGGCAAACACTGATAATGCCCAATATTTATGTACAACATGGTGATCATTCAAGTTTTTTGCAAACATGAACCCAAAATCAGCCATCAATGTACCTACTGCAACAGGTACAATAGGGTCACTGCACTGCACTACACTGAAGTGCCAGAAAAACTGGTACAGATGAGCCCATACAAAATACATAGCAACGCCACCTATGCACGTCATTGGTTGCGTCTGCCAGTGCATATCTAAAGCGATAGACATCTGTAGAAGCATCTAGAGCTGTTTCCGGCATGTGAATGGCAAGTTATCATGATTTAAGCAATTTTCAATGCAGTTTAACAGTGGCCGTAAAAAGACTGTGGGAAAACCTGACCAGCGTCGGCTGGCAAGAATCGTTTCACGCAATAGGTGTGCAACACTGCCTAAAATAACATCTCCATTTAATGCTGGGCCCTCAATAAACATCAGCGTGAGGACAGCGCAGTTCATCCATCACAATATAACCATAAACAGTTTTACTTTAGGCTTTCTATAATGTAGCTACTGAAGTTAGTAGCCAGCAAAGTTTTAGTCTATCTACACAGTACCTATTACGATATCAATGACTCGGATCACTCAGTGGCTGGTTCATTTCTTTAGAAAACAATAACAGTTGAATAGCCAACCACTATGCAATGTGAACTACGCTATGTAAATCAAAATTGAGAGCAATATATTCCTTGTCGGTGCAGTTCGTCCATCGCAATATAACCAAAAACGTTTTATTATAGGCTTACTATAACGTAGCTACTAAAGCTTGTAGCCAGCAAAGTTTTAGCCTATCCCGAACAAATCCTAATGCCTAATTTGTTTTGGGGCGAGGATCAAACGCCGGTTGCATATGTTGCAGTCCGCGTCTCTAACCACTACGCTATTTAACAATGGATAGTCAGTCAGTCAGGCATTCACCCACTCAGTACATTCAGTAATCTCAGTACAGAGACAGACATTCGCTCTTCTTGGCCGGCTCTGCTTATGCAGTCTGGCAAAAATATGAAATCAGTCATCAGCATTCTAATTAATCACATTCCATATTGTTATTGTTGTTGATATACAGTGGATATAAAAAGTCTACACACCCCTGTGAAAATGCCAGGTTTTAGTGATGTAAAAGAATGAGACAAAGATTACTCATGTCAGAACTTTTTCCACTTTTAATGTGACCTATAATGTGAACATTCAATTGAAAAACAAACTGAAATCTTTGAGGGGGAAAAATGAAAACTAAAAACCTTACAATAACCTGGTTGCATCACATTCAAACTCATGTTAAATAGAAGTCATTACACACCCACCATCATTTAAAGTGACTCTGATTAATCACAAATAAAGTTCAGCTGTTCTAGTAGGATTTTG
>JACXGI010000947.1:0-35000 GCA_016801175.1 Esox masquinongy
AGAACCAGTCTAAGCAAACTCTGAACACGCAGGACACCAGCAGATACGGAGCTCTTGAACTTGTCATTGGGAATCTTTCCGAAGCAGACAGTGAGGGTTGACCTGGAGATGAGAGGCGGACATGCATTCCTGCGGTGAAGTCTCAGTAGGGCTGAGAAAACACTCCTCCTGAGGTGGGAATGATGTGCTTCTGAGGGTCACATCATCTCCTAACCATCTGCTCGACACAGGGTTTTGACCACACACACCTGGGACGGACACAGGCGCGACGCGCAATACACACACACACACACACACACACACACACACACTGCACAGCATGGCAAAACCTCACAAACTCAGGGCCACATTTGTTAGACATTAGACCCAATTGAGAGAACTACACAGCCAACATGAACCATGTTGTCCAAATATTATGGGAAACCTTCTGATAACTTCTGGTTTGGAAGAACATGCGGTATGAGTTTGAGACGGTGTATTTGTTTAGAGAGAGATCATCTATTGAGCTAACACTGAAAGAGCATTCAGCAGGAAGATGGACAGGAGACTGAACAGAGGGACAGACCACACCTAACCTCACCCAATAACTTAAATTAACCCTTAACCTGCATGTTGGCCCACTAATGTAATATTCAGTGTGTCAGACCTTTTGACATCACCCGTTGTGGTGTTGCTGCATTTGGAAAAAGAAAGGGAAGAGTCAGGGAGAATCGATTTGGAAATATTCAGGAAATGGAAGAGTCAGGGAGAATGGATGTGGATATATTCAGGAAGTGGAAGAGTCAGGGAGAATGGATGGGGAAGTATTCAGGAAGTAGAAGAGTCAGGGAGAATGGATGGGGAAATATTCAGGAAGTGGAAGAGTCAGGGAGAATGGATGGGGAAATATTCAGGAAGTGGCGAGGCAGCCATTTAGGGCCCACGCAGCGTCAAGAGAGGCATCTCTAATGAGAATGTGTTGACAGATCATTCGGAAAGGTTTCTCTGGCTTTCTGACTTCATGTCTGTTTAATACATATGTATACAGTAAATCAATCTAATCCAGGGCATTTTTCCTGCATCTAACAGCCAGACCTTGAAACACAACACTCAGTTTCTCAGTGGGCCTGTAGGTCACAGAGTTCCCTCTGAGGTAAAACTGATGCACAATGACTTCACCCCGGCAGTGTAGCCAAGAGCACTGGACATAATAATACGTCTTGACTGTAACCGTAACAGTGTGAACATGTAAATGCTTTTCACTTTGAAAGATGCGCGTCACATTTTCATTTTTGATTTCCCATCTTGGATCTTTGAGTTGCTTACAGAAGCAGAAACTGAAAGGGTTCAGTCATTCCTTGGTTGCCGCAAATGGGTACTGGCATGCAGTAATGTATTACACTGACTATCACCTTATTAGGTAGGACATTCATACAGAAGCTTTTCACAGTGGGTAAGGACGTATTCAGTTACCGTCCACACAATAACAATATAAGCTCCTCGACTGTCAGACCACAGCATCCCCATATCAGACCAGATCCCTTCAGACAGCCAACGCAACAGTCAGCGCAACAGCCAATGCAACAGCCAGACACAAATAATGGGGAAACCAATGCCTCTCTGTGACTGTGTGTGAACGGAGATAATATGATGCCGGATTAATTTTTGTTCCTCCCAATAATCTATGAAAAAAACGCTTGGTGTCCAAATAATGAAACATCCATGACACGTCGTTATCAGCCAAATGAAAAATCACATTATCTTCAAAAGGTTTTAAGCCCGCCCGTTCACTCCTTCATGGGGGAATATTCTCGGAGGAAACCTAATTCGCTCCGGTGCTTAATATTCGGTTCTCACAGATGTAATATGCAAATTTATGGGGTCATGTAGAAGTCAAGGGGGAGGATGAGAAAGTTAATTTTGGGGACGGTTGCACATTATATTAAAATACAGTATGGGTTCAGCTGTAGATGTCATACGGGACAAATAACACAGCGAAACCTCCAGAGGAAAGGGATTCTATTTAGTTGCTATCTGTTAGATCTACTGTACTGGCCAACAGGGGCTGTGACTGAACTGACATCTGTATGATCAGATTGTTTTCTCCACTGTATTCACCTCCACTCTCAACTCCAACCTCATCTCCACCCTCATTTCTGCCTCCACACTCACCTTTAACCCGACCTTCACCTTCAACCCCCCTCTCATCACCTCCACCCTGACCTCCACCTGCACACTCGCCTTCACCTCCACCCTTAGTTTCACCTTCACATCCACCCTCTTCTCCACCTCCGTACTCATCTACACCCCTACCTTCACCCTCACGCACACCTCCACCCTCAATTTCACCTACACCTCCCCCCTTAACTCCACCTCCGCCCTAACCTCCACCGTCACCTATACCACCTGTCTCATCTCGACCTTCACCTCTGCCTTTATCCCCACCATAACCTCCACCTTCAGGACACACCAACATACCATTCAATGAGGTTAGGGTCAGCCAGACACAGTCGTCCGATCGGTAGGCAATTAACAGAATACCTCTGGTCCAATTTATTATTTGCAATAAATTGTATCCGATCAGAGTCTAAAAGTACTAAATTACAAGATTGAATTCATCAATGTGTCACATGTCAGTCTCCCTTTTCAGTCAAACATCCCATACATATTCCAGAGAAGAACGTGGAGTCACAGATATTCCCAATATGTCAGTCAGCTGTGAGGTACAGCAGCTTCATATGGTGTGTAAGGGCTTCTGTAAGTGTCCACCGTTTCGTACAGTCTGTGAACCACGGTGTCCCTGCACGCTGGAGCCCTATTCCCATCAGGGCAACCCGGTGATGACAGAGGCCCTTTTCCCCAATGTGACCAGATATCCTTCCTCACTCAAAGACACATCTTTACTGAGACAGGCAGACAGACAGGAAGGCAGACAGACAGAAAGGCAGGTAGACAGAGATGGAAGGAGAGCAAAGAAGAGTAACACGAAAGCCATGTGAGAAACATGCCAGATTATTAGTGCTCCCAAATGAAGACATCAGTCTGTAATCAGGTCAGGCTGAATAAGCGTGTGTGTGTGTGTGTGTGTGTGTGTGTGTGTGTGTGTCTGTGTGTGTGTGTGGCTGTGTGTGTGTCTGTGTGGGATTGTGGGTGTGTGTGCATGGCTGGGAGATAAGCAGGGAGCGGGAGCGTGCTAATGTACGTTAGTAACGGAGGCTTTGCCGTTTGTCGGCAGGATTCCGAGACATAGCACAGGGATCATACCTCACCGCTGGGAACACTGATGGGAATTCTGTTTGATCTCTCACAGGGGTTCAAAGCTCCGGATAACACACACACACACACACACACACACACACACAGTTGACCCAGTGAAATGAGGAAATTAGGCTTTGTTTGGGTCAGGGCTGGCCTGCTTGCATGGCTGTCTGTGGTTAGCAGAGTAAACAGAAGGACAGGTCGACCAGAGGTAGGACAGGGAATTCAGGGGGAATTCGGGGGTAATTGGGGTGTTGATTGGGTGCAGAACACACATGACTATTGACATCTATAATGAGATTAAGACAGATGGCCATGGGATGAGGTTTTGGGGTGATGGGGAGAGGAAATGAGATGGAGAGGAATGAGGTAAGGTGAGGTATGTGTTTTTTGCGTGTGATTCGAGTTAAGAACCGAAGCTTCCCTCCGGGACAGAATGTTGAATTCCCCTGATGCTTATCACAACCTCCAAACATCAATAAACCAATGGATTATTATATGTGTTATATGAGTAAAAAAGGTTTACCATCATCTGGAGTTGACAGGCGAAGGCACCGCCACCTTGTAAAAGTTAAAATCTTCCTTCATTCTCAACTTCTTTCCCCTAAGTTTATCTCTCTCTCCCCAGCCACTTTCAGATCCTTCCTGAGTATCTCTCACCCAACCTTGTGTTTTCCCTCCCTCAGTCTTTCCGCCTGTCTGTCCCTGTTGGCAGGTCAGTGGGACAGGACGTTAATGGTGTCGGGGGTAGAGTCGGGGTAATTAGACCTGGGACTGGGGTTGTGAGGCCGCGTGGCACCTGGCTTCTCCACACTACTGTCTAATTGGTACAAAACGTTATCTTGTCTGAAGGGGTGGTGACAGAGAGAGAGAGGTGGTAGGACAAAAGCAGAGAGAAAAGAAGGGAAAGAGAAAGACATACAGGAAGATGAGACAGAGATGGATATTTTTTTTCCAAAGACGTTGAATTGTTTAGGACAGTACAGTTTAGCACAACACTAAACAGAACTTAATTTTAAAACAGCTCCAAGTCTCCCTTCTCATTCAGGAACAAACCCTCCCTGAAGGGCTCATATAATGATGAATAGCCTAAGATTCCCACCGGTTTGTTCACGGACATATTCACCCCTCAGTCTTGCTTCCAGCGTCCCCTCCAGCATGCCCACCACATCCACAGACCCCTGTCCCCGCATGCAATACCCCCCCATCTTTCAAATAGCTAGCTTGGCTGCCCCAGACAAAAAGTTAAGGAGGTCTACTAAGCTCCTTAGCCTTAAGCTATTCTTTGGTCCAAAAATCAACAACCGGGATTAAAACATCTAAAAACAGAGAACCGGCTTGTCAACACTGCAAGCAGTCCAAGCAGTCCTACCAATTAGAAAAAGAAGAGCTACTGCCTCAAAATGGACATCCAGGTGAACCAATGGCCTGTACCCTTTGCCTTATATTATCCTCCATTGGAGGTCAGCACTCTACTTATTAATTGGCTGTTTGTATAGTCTGCCAACAGCCTTTCAGGAAAGCATTGAGTCTCTACTACTCTGACCACCTCATTGATTTCACCCCTTTCATGGAGGAAGAGCGCGACACCTTCACACACGTCGCATAAAGTGCGCTCCCGCTGCATTGAATTCCTTCCCAGTTGGTGTCTTAAAGGAAAGCGGAAGGCCCAGACCCGGCTCCAGATCAACAGCGACTTACAGCCCAGGGAACCTGTCATCCGGCAACCGGCTTCAGCCGGCGAGATGATTGGATCACCGCACTCTCTCCCAGTTCCTCTCCAAACCTGGTTGTGTTCTGCTTCATGGGCTCTGCAGCTTTGGCTTTGCAAATCCGGCATTTAGTGTGCCTGAATGTCAGCTGCCTGAAGCCAAACCTAGTGATGGGACAGCTGCTCTTCAAAGCAGCCACATGTTCATGTATAGCGAGGCCAGTCAAATCAACACGGTCCAGCCGTCAGAGTATCAGCCGCATGTCCAGACTCAGTAGCCCCTCCCTCCAAAGCCGTGAGTACACTGTATCCATCCAGCTAACATCTTCCTGACATAACTGGCTCTGGCCCTTGAAGGATTACTCACTAGATCCCTGCAGTGGAAGGTAGGGGGCCGCAGCTTGCTGTCCAGACCAGAAGAGTTCACCAAGTATTCTTAGCGGGTGGCTTGATACAGGGGCCCCAAGATCTTTAGCCCATTCCTATCACGCAGTGATGTGCATTGAGGTGTAAGTCAGTGTAGGCAATGAGAAAAACATTCAAATCTGAACACTAGTCAGGTTTTGAACTCCCTAGCAAATCTATTTCTGTTACATGTGTCATTTGATTGGAAGCATACACGTTTTAAAGGGGACTGTATTGTCATTGTCCCATACAGGTATCTATTGAGACTGCCCTGGACAATTCCTTACGCAAAGTGATATATTCCTAAGTCGATCTCAACACGTTTCTGTAACACGTATTACCGGTTTCATCTGCAAGACTCGCAAAGTAAACAATTGAGTGTGCGATTAGCGGACGATTGCATAAGCAAAATCTTTTTTCCATAATCTCGTTATAGTGGAGACTATTTCCCATGGGTATGCTATGCACCATGAGGCCCTTTAAAAAACAACTGATTACGCAAAATAGTAGCGTGTCTGACTGACAATCCAAAAAGTCTAAATCCAGTAAACAAATAGGCCTATTAGCCTACAAAATCAAGGAGTAGATTTTGCAGAAAATAGCTAAAAAACGATTTGTAAACTTACTTTATTTGAAGATGAAAACCATTCAAATGAATTATCTGCCAACTGGATTGCAGTTGGCAGATAATTAAAGTCAGCGTAGCCAGCCCATGACCACACGGTGCCAGCAGACAAGGAGTGGAGAGGGACAAGCGGAACAACCAGCTAGCTTCAGCGCAACTTCAAAGCCACTCAGTTTGTAAATACTATTCATTTTGGAAACTTCTGGTAATCTTCTGCTACTTAGGCTGTTGTAAATCCGTAGGTTCAGATGTTGGCCTACCTTGAGACAGAATTTGTTTTTTTTTTCTTCAAAAGATAAAGTGGAAAATAGTTCTAGATACGGCAATGAATTTGACAATAATCAATGCAGATTTTTTTATCACAATATCATTTCCATTTCTTCCAAAAACCCCAAGGAGGCAGTGCCTATCCTGCCAACCCAGACCGCATTCACTGCTACCACACTGCATACAAATATACTATAGGTCACCAGTAAGAACTTTTAGGTCACCAGTAAGAGCAGTTAGTATAGCAACATCTTGGTTTTGTGGCAAAAATGAAAGCGCAGCATGTTGACAAGATGAACCTTACTGAAATATTTACACAACACTTTGATACATCCCCAGCAATACTTGTAAAAGTCTGATGGCAAACCATCAATGCCAGAGGCTTGGCTACTGCAGATGACAGTTCCTGTGTAACGTTTCAGGCCAAAGCAGCTCTCTGCTCAGGGCCCAGCTTGGCAAATCTTTGAAGCAATGTCATATCTGCCCATCTCAACATTATCTAGGGTCACCTTGCCATCAGGTACATGACGGCAGATTGCTTGTGCTGAGATACCAACTGCCCTAAAAACACTCCTGGAGCATTCATGACCCTTTAGAGTAGTGAGGAGAGACAACAGTCCCCTTTACTCGGTCATATAAGAATAACCCATCTTATGTGTTTTGTCTTGTAAAGTTCTGTCCCAAGCAGGGTAATTATTTTTCCTTTAGTTGATCAAATACAGCAATACGCTTCATACTGATTCAGAGCATAGATACAGCTCCGGAAAAAATTAAGAGACCACTGCACCTTTTTCTTTCCTTTCCAAAAAAGTCGAGAAAGGAAGGTTCTGAGTAAGGAACAGCGGGGTTAATATTAAGAGACCACTGCAAATTGAACGCTTCTGTTCCTCACTCAAAACCTACCTTTTCGACTTTTTTGGAAAGGAAAGGAAAACCTGCAGTGGTCTCTTAATTTTTTCCGGAGCTGTATATACATACGTTGTAAAACAAAAAACACATGAGATCTACTTTGAGAACGAAAACATACCCCTAACAGCCTGTACTGCAGATAACCCAGTCAACTCTAAGCATGAGGAAAACAAATTGCCTCCCCAGCAATGAAATGAGTAACATGACGGAGCCCCTCACCCGCCCCTCCCATCACACACAGGCTGAACTACAAACATGGCAAGCTCTAAAGCCTGACAGAACCACAGTCAGAACACTGGGGGACTCGAGGTGTCAGGTCAGTTGGATGTTGACCAGGTATTAAGACACTTTAAACAGGCATGGCAAGATGAGATAGGGCAATGACAGTCAGGGGAAAGCTTCTTGACCCCTTTGAAAAGAGGAATGACAGCAGCAGCTTCCCAATCCTGTGGGATTACAGTTGATTATGATTATGTAATGAGAGGTTTAAGAGGTTGGTGATAGGGGCTGATATAATTGAGGCAGACAGTCTCAAAGAATAGGATCACCCAGCCCAGCAGATTAGTATGGGGCCAGTCTAAGCAACTCCTTCTGCACCGCGCCTACCGGTATTGGACAGAAGAAGAAGGGGAGAACATTGCAGGAATTAGAGACAGCAGTGCTGGCAACACAAGTAGGCTGGGCAGATCAGATGCATCACCAGCCTTGACAAAGTGAATTTTGAAGCCCTCCAAAATGTCGGATTTGGCAGAAGGTAATAGATCGTCATATTTGAGTGGTGTAGGTAGCAGAGATGAAGGCTTGTGGTTTTCCATGAATTTAACTGTGTTCCAGAACTTGAAAGTGTCAGAACCACGGGCAGCGAATTGGTGATCGTACAATCATGATACTTATGCTTGAACTCCCAGCACACAAAGCAATGTAGGCTACCTGTAAGTCATATATATCCTATTATCGTATTTCACTTTAAATTACAAATGTATCACTTGCTCCAGTGATTCCAGAAACATAAACACCTGTCGCCTAAAGGACATGACCGGCCGGGTGTTTACAATCAAGCGGGACAATTGTAACAGTACTTTCAGTAGCACCTGAAACACATGTCTCAGACAGAAAGAGATATAAAGGAATAAAGACAGCAGCGATGGAGTGTGATGGAGGGATAGACAGAGAGAGTAAGAGTGAGAGACTCCTGCCCACCTAATTGAAAGAAGAGAAATCAGGCATCGACCGGGCCACGGGACGAGATTGTCTGGAGCTGTGTGTGTGTGTGTGTGTGTGTGTGTGTTCATGTGAGACACATTAGCAGGATCTTGGCTGTTGAGCATGATTATAGCAGAGGTGTAAGTCTCTATCAGCTCTAGTGTAATACGTCCTGTTATAGAACCAATCCAGGGACGCCCTCCTTTAAGCCTCTTCTAAGTGGAATTTAGAGCAGTGAAACAGAACCGAGGCCAATTCACACTATTACATAGAAAGATTGGGCTGGATTTTGTAACTGAATAAAAGCCACATATTTTTATCTTGGATTGGTAACACTGTATTGTGAAGGCTTTTGTTCCAGCCCTGCTCATAATGAAGATGTTGTCTAATACCTGTGATATTAACATTATGTCTGGGGCTTAATAGGGTTATACTGAGTGAGAGAGAGCACCCTCGGAGCTTACAAAGACCCAGGGACGTGGGTGTGAACCAGACATGCTCTCCTCAACAGTGTCAGGGTTGCACTGTTAATTGCACTCTGCTCGCTTTTAATGAAATGACATAAGCCTATTAGAAGTAGAAATAGGATTCATTTTGCATCCCACTCTACATGCTGAATAATGAGGAGGGGTTTGAGATCTAGTTCCCTCGGTACTCCAACCGTATGTCTGTCAGAGACAGAATGTAGGACCTTGGGGGTTAGGGAGAGGAGGAGGATGAGAGATGGAGGGTAAAGGTGAGGGAGAGAGAGGGAAGAGGGCAATGGAGAGAGAGGAAGAGACACAGAGAGAGGGGAATAGAGGGGGGAGATTGGAGAGAGAGAGGGGTGACAGAGAGAGAGAGGAATAAAGAGAGAAGGAAAGAGAAAGAGAAACAAGTGAGAGAAGAGGGAATAAGGGAGTCATGGTAGTGTCTGCAGAGCTCTCCCCTCTCAACAATGACAAGCTACACACTACACAATGGCACGATACACAATGGCACGCTACACAATGGCACACTACACAATGGCTCGCTACACAATAAAACACTTCACAATGACAAACCACACAAGGACACACTACACCATGAAATGCTGCACAATTAAACACTACACAATGACACGCCACTGGGTGAAACACCATGCACCTCCATTGTGAGAGCCACAAAGGGTATGAGAAGGAAACAGCAAAGGGAACATTCACATCCCTGTTTTACTAATGTCATTACAGAAGGCAGTACCACTCTGGTGTATGACCGACTCTCCTCTGTCGGCGATGCGGTTGCCAAAGTTTTAATGTATAAACCATTGGCATCTCTCCGTCATCCCAGCTGAATGAACTAATAAAACCAGTATAATGTGACTTGAGACTTTGGTTTTCAGTGGTCACATGCTCAGGAAGACCTGGACAAAGTGCAAGGCACAGGAGGCATGGAACCCAAGAAGCAGCCTTTGCCGGACAACAATCCTCTGCTTAGCATTCCTGCTAGCATCTCCGTCAACATGGCAGATGTGGGATGTCAGTCAAAAGATGGCAAGTGGCAGGGTGGCAGGAGTTCAGAGGGGCTGTCTGGTCTGTCTCTGTAGGGTTCAAACTGACAGCACAGGGAAGTGAGTATGCCAGAGAGAGAGAGGGAGAGAGACAGGCAACGAGGGAGAGAGAGATATTTAGACAGCGAGACATATAGAGAAAGAAAGAGAGATTGAGAGAGAGAGAGAGAGATTAGGGAGGGAGGGCGAGAGAGGACGGTGTGACAGAAAGAGAGAAGGAGAGTGAAAGAAGGTGAGTAAATGCAGGTTGGGAGAGAGATAAAGAGTGTTACTGGACAATGCCGACTGAGGCCCTAAGACTGACAGCTATAGTAGCTGTATGGAAATATAAAGCTATGTGGCTTCATTAACATGCTCTTTGCAAAGCAAAGAGGCAAGTAGACTGCAGAGGAATGGGATGTCATAACAATGCCTTTTTATAGTGGATTTTTCAAGTCACTGTACACCCAGTATCGTGTCCGGTATGTGCAAACAGAATCACTAAATGTGGATACTTTTCTGCATTTGTCTGTCAAAATGTCACCCATATGTGTCTCCAAACAGATACCCCAAGAGTACATTCAGGGCAGTGGAGGCCAAAGGAGTGAAAGAAAGGCAAGTGGAGAAGGATTGGAGGTCCAGAAGGGACCACAGTGGTGCTGGGGGGCCACAGCAACAGTCAATCACTTCTGTTTCATACACCCTTTATACATCAGGCAGTTGTCAAAAGTACAGATACCCAGCTTGGATACGAAACCCTCCCTCGAAATTCAGACACATAGGAAGAAACCTGGAGAGGAACCAGGCTTAGTCCTCCTCTGGCTGTGCAAGGTGGACATTCAAGTCCGTGTCCATTATGGACAGATATTATTTAAGAGGTCCTGGATGACCAGCAGGGTCAACATAATCCCAGCAGCCGAGGGAGCAGCAGGTCAGCTCCTCAGGACGATGTGTCAGGGGGCTTTTCATAGCCGTGGTAACGGGGAAAGACAGGCAACGGACACAGAGTGGGGGGTTTAGGGAAAAATCCAAAGCAAACAAACCACCTCCCTGGAGTGGCAGCATCTTCAGGACGGCCTCTCGGTGGCGGTTCGGGAGGAATTGTGCGAGCTGCCGTAGTTTCGCCAGCCCCTACTCCCTTCATCTTCTGGCCGCTTTCATACAGCTGCGATGTGGCTGGGGCAGCATGGATTTTTAATACATTCTGTCGTCCTCTGTAGCTTCTCTTCGACATCGTCATTGGGAGCCCTTAAATGTGGGGGCATCACTTCCCCTGCTTGCTGCCCCCGGAAAATTCTGGAACCTGCCAGCCTTCTGTGGGGGCGTTGGTGTAACGCTGATTCAGCGGGTGAACTGGACAACAGAGAACAGCACCAGACAGGACCAACTGAGCCTAGCCCGCCAGTTCATTCACTATTGCAGGATAGATACCAGGGACGAAAACAGGTGGGTTGCGGGAATCTGTGGCCCTGTCCAAAGATGCCCTAGGGCGTGGCCAACATAATCCTATCCACTGTGCCCTACCCACTACCCCTAACTAACCTGGCTGAGTACAGTTTGCAATGTCCCAATGGTCTCTCCAATGGCTGAAAGATATTGACACTGAGTAGAACTCTAATTGATTCCATCACTCTGTGATATCATGCATGTTGTGTCCATTTTTTAACAGCTTATCTAACATAAAGCCTATTGAAGACATTGACAGCGATACTGTAATTAGAAAAAAAGAAAAAAAAACTCTCAAATCTCCTAGTTAAAATCCGTAAAGTCACAACAAAGTGTTGAATCAGGCCAAGATCTCCGAGGTCTGAGCATAAGTAGCAAGAGTTGCATAACACTTCATAAATAATGTAAATGCACGTGCAAACATAAGCAAACACTAACTATTCAGGACAAACACAGATTCATGCATAACAGCCTTATTGTCTGACCTGCTTTGTACATATTCTTAGCCTATTAAGAATGTTTTCATGACACTTCATGGTAGGGGTCTGAATGTATGTTTGGGTGTGTTTGTGTCTTGTCTTGGAGCTTGTCTCTCTGAGCAGTGAGTAGAGCAATGAGCGCTGTGTTTTTGCACATGCTCATTAAGCCTCAGTCCATTGAGGAATCAAAGGCGAGAGGATTAGAGACGTCTGCAGTCCGACAGAGATAGGAGGAGAACAGAGAGGGAATGACGCACAGCTCTCTGTTTGCTTTAGCACAGTGGATGGACCTAGATAAAAACTAGCACTAAAGGCGACCAAAGTTTTAAAAATTTTTATAAGTCAGTTAAGAGTCTATTAATTGTCTATTTAGATGATGATTGTGAGGAGAAGAAATGAGAGGCGTCTGAAACTCGAGGCCATTTCAGCTGAGCTGAGTTTTGGAGGGCTGAAAAATTATTTGATAAAACTTGACAATCAAAAGTGGGAGAAACTTCAAAGTCTAACTTTAAAAGCGTTGAGTTAGTGTTGGGGATAATTACGCTGGCAACATTTTTCAGTTTTTCACATAAATCCGCCTCTCAGCGCATCTCTCTGTTTCTCTCTCTCTCTCTGTCCCCGGGTTCACCTCACTGGGTTGTTATTCTGGCATCCTCGTTACCTAGCCCACTAATCCCAGGGACTGTCACATTTAAATAGTCTTTTCACTGCGCAGCATTCAGCTCTCCACACTCAGCATTCAGCGCTCAGCCGAGCCAGAGCCAGACAGACAGCCAGACAGACAGACGGAGAGGAGCTGGAGAGATAAAGAGACACAGATTACCCATATGTGCATGCACAAGTGCATGCACACACATTGTATCTCTCTGCCTGTTTAATTAGCCCAGAGGTTTATCTGGGCGATCGGGAGTTCACTCTTGTAACGTTTCCTGTTGATAAAATAGCTTGAGGAGGAGGACGAGGAGTAGGCTGAGGAGGCCCAGCAGGATGAGGAGAAAGTGGAGGAGTAGTTGATGTAGAAAGTAAGAGAGGAAGGGCATTTCCATTGAATTACCTTCCTGATTCTTCCCATCAACTACTCCTCATCGACTGCACCCCGGACAGACTAGAACCAGAAATCGCCTCTGACATTTTGAGCACATCGATAATCATTTGTCCTCGAGGTCACTATGCCGGCCCATTTCATCCCCCGGAGCCCCAAATATTAGCCTGTTAATTAGGACATTGCGAATATAAAAAGTTAGACAGGCCTGCTATGCAAAATATGGTCCAGCAAATCCATCCCTTCTGCCAGCCCACCCCTGACTGCACCACAAGAAAAGATGACTCACATCATCAAAGCTACAGCAGAGCTAAATGTTGTTATACTGCCCCCCGCAAAAAAATGTTTAGGGCATTAAGTGATGGTATAACAGGTGACTGGCTCCATGGAGGTTCAGACATTTAAGACTGGGAGTTCTGGAAAGCTGTAAAACACTATTACATTTGTACCAAACCATTGCTTTGATGCTATTATACTTTGAAAGGGGTTCCAAGTATCCTATTCATCTCAGTCCCAGAAAAATTGTCCACTCAATGTTAATTTGTTGTGGAAGCTAACTGCTTCAGGCCAGTGTGTGGAATGGTTGTTCCGCACTTATAAGTCAATCATTTCTAATTAGGTCAATGACAGATAAGTGTTCGAACATCAGCTCTCTGACGGGAGAAGACGTGTCAGTTTACTGCCAGTATAAATTTGGTGAGCAGGAATGCTTTGGCAAGACGCTACCTCTTGCACACATACATGCAGTAACAAAAACACACACACACACACACACACACACACACACAACGACACCCTACCGTATATGTTTTTCTTAACTTTCTCTACATGTTCTGATCCCAGTGCCTGCCAAACCATCTGGGACACCTTTAAAAGGAAAATCTCTGATATTGATTATCCTAAAGAGGAATGCTGGCAGAGGGATACAAAAAGGGAAGGAGAGCTAGAGAAGGAGAGAAGTGGACGAAGAGCTAGAGAAGGAAAGAGGTGGATAGCGAGTTAGAGAGGGCAAGAGGTGAACAGAGAGCTAGATAAGTTGAGAGATGGACACAGAGAGCTAGAGAAGAGAGATGGACAGAGAGCTAGAGAAGGAGAGAGGTGGACAGAAAGCTAGAGGAATAAAGAGATGGACAGCTTTTTTCAAGGCCGTCCTGGATTTTACTTCCATGGCCTATCGCAAAAGGATTGCATGAGCCTCAGCTACACCACCAATCTCCTGACATTCTGGACAAGGGCTGGAGATTCATTGGTTTGCTAATTGTCTTGAAAGCTAAAATGTTTATTATTACTACCGTTGGTGTTTACTAAGTGAACCAAGAAGACACTTCCCCGTGGGGAAGGAACTAGGTGTGGATTAATTCAATTATGAACAAAAATCACATCAATAGTAGTAAAAGTCTATCTAACAAAATAAGAATTGTGTTGCCAAAATACCAATGTTCTTGTGGTTATTTGACAATGTTGAAAGGTTATTTGAGGTGTACAGCAACACCAAAGATAGCTGAAAGTGCTTTTGAGGTGTCGACCTGCAATGCAGTTTTTACTATTTCGTTCACGCAGTTTGAATTCAGGAATTTTGATGATGCTAACTTAGCTAACTCTGGCGCAAGGCAGATGAATGTGACACCATGGGCATTCAGACACAAATTAAGGTAAGGGGAATTGCACTGAAAAATTGTCCTCCCTGAACAATTATTTTATTCATGTCTTTAACAACTTATATTTAAAGGATCGGTGTGACTTTTAGATTTAAGCGTGTAAAAAAAAAATACCTACATTAAAAATGCTGTTTACCTATAATGTCTTAATTGAGTAAATTAGTATTGGTGTTACAACTCCCAATGGTGGAATAACATTATGATAATGATTTTAAAATTAAAGTGAGACTAGAGACACAAAGGGTTAAAAGAAAAAAAAGACAACAGATATGGGATGTGCCTTTTGGTGGTACATTAATGACCTTGATACATTTTTTTGGTTTTTTATTTTTTTAAATACAGATGTAGTCAAATTGAATTAAGATAAAAATGTTATTCATATATATGTAGGAAAGCCTTAAGATGATTTATCAATTTATTTACGGAGAAAAATTTTGATAGCTTTTGAGTAAAATAGTAATATTTTAAGTTAGTATGTTAGGGGCATCTTGCCCTTTTATGGTTGATAGTTTGTTTCTAATTGTAATTAAGACACTGGCTAGCCCAATTCCTCAACACAAAGAAAGAAGTACACTGTACACAAGTGTATTATTTTAGATCCACTTAAGTTGCACTTTTGTACAGAAAATGGAATTGACATAGTATTAAAATAGTATTTAAGAACTATTTACATAGTAATAAGTATAGATAAATGTGTTAAAATGCACCCATTTATTTCATAGTTTAGTATACTTATAATACATCATTGTAAATAGACTTTAGCACCTATAACATATACTCCTCGTTCAAATATTTTACTTATATATTAGTTATGAGATTATTTTAAGTGTACTAAAATGATATTTCCAATCATATAACACATTCAATAAAGGATGGTGGTTGTAAGAAATAGCCTACTGTATTACAAACTAATTCAAAGCATTTGGTCTAAAAATTGATGGAATTTAAAATCCTGATTTTTCAAATAAGTTTTGTTTAACTGTACCTAAGGGAGTGCAAATAAAAAAGAAAAGAAAAATTGGGATTCATGTGCAGGTACGATAAAAAAATGGAAACCCTATGGCATATTCTTCTGTTGGGACGAATAGAGAGCTTACTAACCAAAAACCTAAAAACCACATTTTATAGACTACCAAAAAATTCTGTCAAATGTACATATTTCCACTCATCTCCACAAACACATCTTCACCCATGTTACCCCATCCTCCAACATTAGTTGATTTCAAAATGCCATGCCCATATGCCAGCCTAACTTAAGAACATCACGTTTACAAAAAATGCCATGCCCATATGCCAGCCTAACTCAAGAACATCACGTTTACAAAAAATGCCATGGAAGCAGACTGTTTTGAAGGCATTTCGCTCAGAGAGAAAGAGAGGGAAGTAAAGAAAAAAAACATATGTGAAATGATAGCCGACTCAGAGTACGGAAAGAGAAGAGAGAGTAAAAAGAGGTGACTGGCTTTATTGCAGAGAGGAAGAACTAAGCCAAAGTACACACAGAGACAGGCACAAAGAAAGACCAAGCACAGAAAAGCACTTCACTGACAGATGGAGCATAATGTGGTCCAGTGATACGGTGCAGTCTATTCAGATCGAAAATTCATTGTGTAGAGCTAGCATGGTCCTTTTGGTTTGGAATAGGGAATTGGAGTTGGACTCTATGATCATGTTTCTATGTGAATGCTCTCTGACGGTGCCCTTGGCCCTCTGCTGTAACAGGCCCAATTAATGGATACTCTATTATGACACATCGCTGACCCCATCTGGGGATTGGCGAAGAGGAAGAGATGGAGAGAAAGAGATGGAGGGTTAAAGACAGAGAGAACTAATGAGAAAACAAGAGGCCCCAATTAAAGTAATGATTAATAAGTACAGTAGAGAATATGTTCATGTACAGTAACTTTTACTTGACTCAGTCAAGATGCAGTCACACGAAGGTGCAGTCTTGTAGATGTGGCCCTGGGACTCACTGATGTACTCATCACGAGGTCATGCAGTCTATATAATAATGCAGTCATGTAGTCAAATAGTCACATAGTCATATAATCATGTAGTCACGTAGTCACATAGTAATGCCACCATGTAGTCACAGAGTCATATAGTCACATAGTCAAATAGTCATGCAGTCACGTAGTCACATAGTCAGATAGTCATATAGTCATGCAGCCATGTAGTCATGTAGTCACTTAGACATGTACTCACGTAGTCACATAGTCAGATAGTCATGCAGTCATGTAGTTACTTAGGCACGTAATTACGTAGTCATGCAGTCATAAATTGTCCGCATTGAGTAGATTCGTGCTATGAATGGTGCAGTAAACTTTACATTATTTTGAGATGTTGTGAATACGGACACACAAAGAGATGGGTCAGTATCGCCAGCTGTCATCGCTTACTCCCATGCCTTCCGCTAGAAGAAGGCCCTGACCAGCACAGTAGTTCTATCAAACGGCATTAAGGTCCCGGACTGGGCTGCTAATGCACTGAAATGTGTTCAGACTGAGCTGTGGAGCTGAATCCGGCTGGTGCCAGCAATTTGGTCTCGTCAGATTCAGGAGAGGTTGTTTGAAGGTAGAGCGAGGATTAAAACACTTCAAAGCGGCACAGATTCTAAGCTTTGTGTGTGGTTGTGTTAAGGTGTGTGTGATTCTAAGCTTTGTGTGTGGTTGTGTTAATGTGTGCATGATTCTAAGCTGCGTGTGTGGTTGTGTGAGTGTGTGTGTGTGAATCAATGCTGCGTGTGTGGTTTTGTGAGTGTCTGTGTGATTCTAAGCTGTTTGGAGCAAAATCCTCTTTGTGGTAAATGGACGAAAGGCACTCCAAAATGAACAGAGCTCAGAACTCAATGACTCACCATATGCACACACAAACACACACACACACACACACACACACACACACATACACACACACACACACACATGCATATTTCTTCATAACACACTAATACATTCTCTCACACACACACAGACTTACACACACACACACACACACACAGACACACATATACACCACAAACCCAGCGCTGGCCATAGCTGAGCTCTTGGCTGTTAGCAGGCGGTGGTAAATACCACACAGCATCAACAGAGGGATAGCCGGGGTGATGGAGCGGCCATGGCCGGCCTCTACTGGACAGCCGGGCGGCACCGGGAGACGTAATTCACAGAAAAACCGGAGCGCTTCTGTGATGGATGCATGTGGCACACCCCAGATAGGGAGAACTCCCATCTGTCTTGGAGCAGGGTGAGTGAGGGTGGACCATAGAGCCAGGGTCAGACTCATCGACAGAGCAGCCACATATACACTCACTGACGGGCTGTGCTGGACAGAACCACCACAGCCAGGGGGATTTATGACTGTAGACCTGCATTGGTCGGATGAATAAACAGCCGGCTGTGTGGGAAAACACACGGCTATGCTAAACAAACGCCCAATATATCTGTTTCTGTTGGAGACAAATCACTTTCCATTGATCACTGTAACCATCACTGCCTTGAAATGTACTTCATTATGTGAACCTGTATGCATGCAACACTTCTGAGTAATTGATTTTGGTTTGCATGAATAGTTTAGGAAAACTAAAATGGACATTGTCAGGGATATTGAATACACACTGTTGGGGTGTATTGAGGCAATGGTAGAATACAGCTGGAATCCTGGGCAAAAATATGTACAGGAACATGGGGCGATTAAACTTTTATTTATTGATACAATTATTAGAATAATAATCATATTCTTGATTTTCATGTACAAAAATAAAAGTCCCTAATTGACTTATTTTTATTAAACAAAACAGTTTTTTTATTAAACAAAAAACAAAGCATTAACTGTAGATTTTTTTTAAACACAACTAAACCAAGTTGTACGGGTGAAAATAATGAACATAAACTGAAAGTACAAAGGCTCTGCCCTAAATATGAAAGATTCATTGAAATCAAAAAAAGGAATTACCATAAAACAAGCAACAAGCAAAAAACATTAGCAATAGTCGGTGCACTTTTATTTATTTTTAATAAAGAATAATTAGTTGAAAAAAAACATACAAACATTATAAATGTGTATAATAATAATTAATCAAATATATCATTATACAAATGTGAATGATATAAATTGTTGATTATTTTACATATCCTAAGTTTTGTCCAGTTCTCGCCATATCCCTTGATTCAGAAACATAGAATATAACCACAAACATGCAATCCGTTCTTCTCTAACATCGTGGATGAGGTTCTGTTTGTAACAGATGATGAAGTGGCGTATGTCCTCACTCACTGGCGTGTGCTGATGACTTGGCAGGGCGTCATGTGAGCATGTTGTGTTTATCCAAACAAAGTGTGTTTCTCAAAATGTTCCTTCGCCAAACTCTCATTCTACACCCCGCCTCTCCCGGATTCCCCCTGCTTTTCCCAGGCACAATAAGTGGAAAGTCCTGTGTGCTGTAAACTATCCCATCCGGTGCAGGGAAACTCAGTAATTAGGCAAGTTGTGGATAAAAGAAAGAGAGAGAGAGCTGTCTGTGTGAGCGTTACAGTGAGGTTGGCAGAACTGTGTGAAGCTGGGCCAAGCCAGGCTGAGCCGGGCTGAGCTAGGCTATTGGGAGGAGAGAGGAGAGGGTGCTGGAGGTTCTAGATGCTGCCAACACAGATCAAACTATGTTTAGAACTGTCAACATTGGCTATTAAATCATGCTGGATTTCTATCAACATGCACAATCTTCCCCAATAATGAATCCACCCAATGATTCAACAATGACACTGTCCACTGGCAACAATCAATATATCTTGAGCTTCATGGGGAAAAAAACATGGCTTATACTGTGCTAAACAATGATAATCCATTACGGAAAATATAAAACTGCCCGCATCCTAACATAGTTCTGTTCCCATGGTCACTGAAGTTGAGAGAGTTTTCCCATGGAAATACATTTCTGGTTTTCCGTCTGTCTCCTTGCTGTATCTTTTCGGCCAATTCAGGATAGTTTGTCTGTCTGTCATCCAGGCTGGGGGCTGGTGGCCATAGCTGTCCAGTGTAATGTAAGTGATGGATTATTAAGATCTGCCGTGTGGAAAGTGTGGACTGTATGTGACAAGCATTGATTTCTCATGGAATCCCATAGACATAACAACTACCACCCGATTCTGCTACAGTATATAACATGCTGTTGAACAAATTAAAATGTTCTCCAATTTGTCATAAATGAGTTCAACATAACTGTATTGATTGCTGGTATAGTAAATGTATTACATATTGATCTGAGTTGTAACGTGCCTTTGGTTCCTATAGCCTGATGTCAGTGTCAGCAAACACATAGTACTAATCTCCCCCTGAAAAGCCATGTGCATCAGTAGATTGATCAGGTCTGACTGCCTGGGTCAGGGGCTAATCAGGTGTTGTGGGGGTCAACCTTATCGTCCAATAAAAACAGCATGACCCCCAGACCCGCACGACCCATCTCCTGGCAACAAGCCCCGCCCCTCCCACTGCTTGAGGATTCCAATCTTTGCCCTTTTAGAACCTGCTGAGTTCCATTCTCTCCATCAGGTTCATTTATGTTAGTCTCCCACTGTGTTGATGGGAATTAAACACAACAATAGGAACACATTGATCGTCCATTAACCACTGCTGACATGCAATCCAATTAAAAAAATCTAAAGTACAGTTTGTGCCGTTTCCGCTTTAAAAATAGCTTTTAATGTGTGCTAGTCATTATCAAAAATTCCATCGGGAAGAAGTAAAGTAATTGTTTCGCTGGCCAATTTAAACCTATTAAAACAGCATTATTTTCAATCTGCACTGTTTACCGTGTACACTGTATTCAAACATACATCCCACTGATTCATGTATTCCATCACTTGTTCTTAAAAGACAGATAAATATACAATAAAAACAAATGTGATGCTAAGACATGAAAGATTTCAGATTTATAGCCAGACTAAGCTAGTTTATGTATTTACACTCTTCAGAAACCACTGGATATTTTTTGTTTTGTATTTCAGTTTATCTATTGGCAGCAGAAAGCCATTCTGTAGTTTTCAGACTTAATACAACACAGATATCACAAAGGATTTCAAACAATCAGTCATATTACATCATATTTCAGAGCACAATACAAAAAAGCAGACATTAAAACATAAGGAAAAACAATATTGTTATCCTACTGAGTAATATCACATGTATTAAGTACTTCAGAGCACATCTAGTTACACAATAATTAATTAAAAGAAAGATGTAACTTCTATGATGAAAATAAAATAGCCTTATACGTCTGTATGTTGGCGTGCATACAACTGAGTGTATGTGTGTGTGTGTGTGTGTGTGTGTGAGTGTGTGTGTGTGTCCAGGCATGTGTGTATTAAGACAGTAATTGATGACGCAATTGCCTGTGAACTTAACATGACCTAGATGAAGCCAAGCCAAATAGCCTTGGTTACAGTAAAGAGAACATTAAATAAATTGTAATCTGATGAGAATATCTAGCTGATGTGTTTTCAAGCAATTCAAATATGTCATTATATTACAATAACTTATGGGTTTACATCAAATAATGTCCAGTGAACTACAAAGGGCTGGAAAATAGCAAAGTAACCTATTTGTGGATTACATGCTTAGAAAAATGTAATCAGGGAAGGCACAGAGATACAGGATTCCAAAGAACACCCGATACTTCAGCATCATCCAAACTAAATGGCAGCTCAGTCCTTCATCGTGCTCCATTCTATCTTTTAGAACTGTCAGCTAATTTGTTAGTTCCACAACAACACAGTCATTACAACTAAAAAAATAAAAGAATGCGGCCCAGTACATTGTACAGCTATTTAATGGCTATAAATCAATACCGTATAATTGCAGTTATTGTAAGGAAACGTTGAACTCAGAAACAGATCTAAAACCAGAGGTATTGTACTATATTACAGAACCTAAATACAAGAAAATCTGTTTCTGTTCCCCATCTGGCCAGAGGCAGTAGGGAGAGGATGGTGGAGAGCAGAACTGACCCCGGCCCCAAGTCTCCTGCCTGGTCTCAGCCCTGCTCTGGTAGAGATGTTATTGGTTCTAATATGTTACTGGAGCAATAGACAGGGTCCTGTCGAAAGCAGGGTATTTCTTCACCCAACACTTTCTGTCACCTCATTACCACACAGGTAACAAAACTACACCCTGGAGAGCTTAAACATGAACCCTGAAAGTCACCGGCTTGACAGGAGTTAAGGGCCATATCAATGAGTATTTTCACGGTGAACATGTTTGAAAAATTGTTCTCTCTTTCCTTTAAGGTCAACAGAACTGATCTGAGAATGGCTCTAGGCTCTATTTATTTATCTTATTTACGTCATATGAAATTGCAGTGTTGATAACATATAATATTAACTTCTAAGAGTCCTAGACACATTATCAGAAATATTAGTGAATTAGATTTTAATGTATAAAGTATTTGTGAAATATATTGGTGTGTTTTTTCCACTAAGAGCTCATGGCATGGTGTTCAATATACACTATTTTCTATCCGATCAGAAAAACAAGTTTGGATTTGAGTGTGTAACGGGGTAATTAAAAGTTTGGTATACTATAATGTTAACAATTAATGCCCTATTTTGCTAAACCACATGCATATCATCTCAAAGACAACACACTGAAGTCTGCCCTATTCTGCTACCATAGGACACAAAAAAAGCACATGGACAAGAATTCAAATTTGGCAGATTGTCAAAAAAAACTTAGGTGTGTTGTGTTGGTGAGTACATATTGTTTATAGCTACAATAACTAGTAGCCTGCTAGCTAGCCAGCAACTGCTACCTAATGCTATCTTATTTGAGATTATGCTATGAACTAGCAAAATAGGCATTGCCCTAATATATAGCTAATGATAGACAATGATTTGGTTAATTTGGTTAGTTGTTTTTTTTTAACAAGATGTATTTTTGAGACAGGTTCCAATCATGGAATTACTGTGATTTGACAGAAAAATATCACCTTGAAAGTCTAGCTAGCAGGTATGGGCTTGGCAAAAAAGCATATGCTTTAGCTACACAGGTAACTCAATTGGCTGTTTTGCGATGGTGATTCAGTCAGGAGGGGAGAAATCCTCAATTTAGAAAGAATTCCACAGCGAAGCTATGTACCATAGCTACTTCTTGGTCACAACTGCCATGTATTTTGTTTCTGATTGTCTTCTGACACACCCAAGAAACACTGACATCAAACTCTGAAATCTCCCTTTGCATTCAGTCATACCCACTGCATTTCTTAAGAAGCAATATTGAAAACAAAGTTTAAAGTAAAATAGACTGCATTTTAACAACATGAAATGCTCTCAAGATATGCTTAAATACATTCCCAAGACAAATGTGATGTGAAATTCCTACATGGGAAATACATAAAGTAATTTCACATATTTTCGTGGAATGTTGGAGAATGATAGAATAAGGCATTTGTGAAAATCTCTAGCAGAGTGGCAATTGTTTTTTTCATAATAATAGACACTTCAGTAAATAAAAATAAACAAAAACATCTTTGTCTTGAACCCTACACAGACCTTGCCAGAGCTACAGTAGACCTATATGCAGATAAGCCATTTGCCACCCAACCCATCTCATTCACTTTGATCTGGACTTTGAATGTACAGGCAATAGCAAAATTGTGACCAAATTCCCCTGAATGTGTTACTACAAATATGCAAATACCAGAAGCCATCTTAAATTTAAGACTGAGTCCTAAAAAAACAGTCCCTCAGTTGCACATTTTAACAATACAAAAAATATCCACTAACCAGAGCAAGATTAGCTAAAATCTAATAAGGGAAGAGTAGATAAATGTTTTGAACATTTTTTAGGTTCTAATTTGCTGTCAAAATTGCACTTGCACTTCTGTTATATGTCTGCAAAAGCCTGCTTCTTTCTTGACCTGGGAAAATACCTGCCTGACATTGTTGCCTATTTGAACAATGACAGGGTATTTGATTGAAAATATGATATGCTAATTGTAGATAACATAAACTTTTGTCAGTGTAAAGTAATTGAAATATCTTAGTTAGCTTACCAAATTGTACATTCTTATCTACCCTTTACTATCTGAGAGATTTCCAAGCATAAAGGCGACTGCATAGCGAGATATATCCACTGGAAACAACAAAAACAATGTAGCCCATTGAAATTACATCATTCCTCTTGCTGTCAAGGATTTCTTTTTAGCAAATTCAATAAATTGCTGATTATTATCGCTATTTTAATTTTGTTGACATTCCCAGACATTTTTTGTCAGTTTTTGCAAAGAATATTGAGTAATTAAAACTGAAACAGTGCATAATCCCAACACAACAATGCCTTATTCTGTCATGGAAAGTTTTTAGCCAAATGCAACCTAGTTCTAAAACTTTAAATACAGCTGGTTTTGTAGTATCTAATTGGAATTTGATATATTTAACATACTGTTTGTTATTATTACCACATGTTATTATTTTCTGTTTGCTTTAAGTCTGTAAAGTATTTAAAATTCTGTCAGTTCCACATGAAGATAGCTAGTTGAGAAATCCACATATCATATTTAAAAATACAGTATACAAACCTTCCATTCCAGCAATGGAAATGTAGCATGTTGCAAAAAAAATGTTTTATACATTTGAAATCTGGTAATAAAAATTCTGGCAGGATAAAAAAAATGTATACACTCACTACTGTAAGTCACTCTGGGTTAATGTCTGCTAAATTACTTAAATAAAATATTTAAAAAATGATTTTGTTTCTTTATGTTTGATGTGTATTCTCCTGGAGGATCCTGATGAGTCAGAGATGTTTCATACCTGAAATAAAATCACCCACATACTAATCCATCCGGCCGCCATGACACTAACAACAGTAATGTGCGTAAAGGGGTGCGCACAGAGCCTGCTGCTGGTCACCATGGCCGAGCGATCGTTCCTATCAGCTCCCTGCTGGCTTGTCCACCTCCACACACTACCACACATTTTACCCCCTAAGATTCCACAGGTCACTGTGCACACAACACAGATGCACACAAGACAGATAAAGATATGGAAAAAGACACGCTCAAGAGAAAGGGTGTGCGTGTCGTGGACCACATAAGAGGTCGCAATTCGATGTATTAAGTATTACTCGTGATGGCAATTCTGCCTTCAGGTGTGATTTTGTCTCATGGACTAGAGCTGCATAGTGTCAGAAGCCTGTAATCACACAACTGGCAACTCATTATGATTGGCTAACATTCTATTTAAAAGAGAGGAATTGTTTTACTTGACTGTGTTTTTGTCTTCACATTTCTCTCTTATAGCATCATGTGAATTGTTGTAACTGATTGTAGTGGAAAGACTGAACCTCACATTACATCTCCCTTTGACTATTATTTGGAAACAATTCTGGGTTGTTCTGGACTTAGTTTGTCCAGTGGTTTAAGCCACTAGCCATGGTACACATGTACAGCTGTAGTTGCGTTCAAATCTAGCACTGCTCCATTAGCAACAACTGTCCTGTATCTCCTCCCACTGTATCTATCCATTACAAACAAAATATCATAAAAATGCCTGAAAATCTATTTTCAAAATTGCTGGAATTTGAAATGGAAGAGCATTGTGTTACATTTTGAGAATATTCCAGTGTCTTACTCAAGAAGCAATATTTGGAGTGAAAAACAATTCCCCAATATGGGTATAAAAATGAAACGCCCATTCATTGTTTTGCTGTTTGTTGTTTATAATAAGCATCAGACAAACGGCGCAGCATACATCAGTTGTGAACATCACTCATGTGTAAATCGAAGTAATTGGGCGAGCTCTCCCACTGAGCGCCAGAGGTAGAGAAACTCACTCTGCCATTGCGTTCCACATGCCTCACTGCCGCCTGCACTCAACCCCACCCACCCTCACACACATCCACATCCAACTTCCTTGTATTTGTGAGTTTGCATGCATGGATGTATGTGTGCGTGTCTCCCATAATGAAGCCATATGGGCTGTCTGTTAATGCACACCGTGCCAGAACTGGGAGCTGTGTTTGCTGGCTGGGAAGAGCGGTCGAGACGTGAGCTGCATCCTCACAAAGACTCTAGGCTCCTTCTTCGTTCCCTTTCAGCCTTTTTCTCATTTCCTGGTACCCTTCTCTAGCCCTCTCTATTGTTCTTTCGGTTGTTTTTAAACACTCTGTATCCCAATCAGATTATCTGGTGTGAGGCGCCTCTGTCCTGGTGTTCCTGGGAAGCCAGAGAGTGGAAGCGAGGAGTGAGAGAGTAGGGAGAGGGGATTTGGAGAGGAGACTGTAGGCTGACCTAAATTCAGATGTTAGGAGAGAATCTAAATGACAGCAGATGAAGGGGAGACGGGGATCTGAGCGAAGAATGCGGCCTAAGAGAAGAATACTGAATAAAGCGAGGGGGAGAGAAAACCAAGAAAGAGAGAGGAGACGGGTTGATTAACTAATCTGCTGGTCAAATAGTAGATGAAAATTAGACCAACAGATCTATTCAAATTGATTTCCAAAAACTATGACCATATATATATTCTAAAAATAAAACAAACATATCTATTTTGAATTGAGGCCAGACAAAGGAGCATGCTGGAGACTATACACAGGAAAAGGAATCACAATACTGTAGAAGGCTTCCGTAAAAACAGTAAAAAGAAGGAAAGTTAGCATGAAATTGAGCATATTGGTACAATCTGAGTGTTAGCAATTCAGTTTATAAGTTTATTAATTGTATCAGCTAAAGGGATCCATGAATAAAATGCTTGAACGATGTCAATTTTATAAAAACAACAGCAACCAGCACCTTTACATGAAGTTCTGTACTTATCACTAAACGATCACTAAATGTGAGATGGGCCTGCTACATTAAGAAATAGCCACAAGATCATATATTTAATCTAAAATCACATGAATAATTCTCATGTTTGTATTTGGCATTCTAGACAGAATTTACTGTAAATTACAACTCCAATGATCTAAATATTGTGAGTAAAACAATGAATGTGAATGTGATAAATTAAATACGTTAATATAATTTTGTATATTAATATAGTAAATGTGAAGCTGCGAAATACAGTTAAATAGTTGCAGAATTAATGGCTGCAAAATAGGAACAAAAGAAGTGCAATATAAAAAACTAAATTAATGCATTAATTTAAAATAAATAATTATATTATAAAAGTTGATTAAAATACATATTGGTTTCATAAATAATATTTTTTCAAATATATATAGTTCTCCACAATACTTTTCTACATGATGGAAGAATATAAAAATGAATAATAACTTTCTATATATTCACTATTAAGTCTGACGCGTGTGTGTGTGTGTGTGTGTGTATGTGTGTGTGTGTGTGTGAAAACGTGCTTCAATATGTGTATTAAAATGTGCGTGTATGCCAATGTTCCTGTTCTGTAGAATAGCAGCACCTTGCGTGATCAGAACAAAGCCAGAGAGCATGACAGAAAATCCCTCAATGCCAGCCTTTAAAAATGCAGGAGGGCAATGCACGCAGAAGCAAGGAAGGTAAATGTATAAATTATAGACCAAAAAAAGTCTGAGGCTTCAAAAGGAAGGAGATATCCCCCACATGAGGCAGCAAACTTTATTGCATGTGAGGAGGAAGAGTGGAGAGGGCTAGAAGCACTCAAACACAGTCGTTGAGGGGCTTTAATTACATCTCGCACAGATTATCTATGAAATGTTGTGAACATTCACAGAAGAAATGTATTTTATGTGAAATACAGAAAAAAATTCTCTTTGGTGTTACCCTAATGCTTAAAGTCGCAGAGCAGTCCTTTTATTTTTATTTTGAAAGTACCTATTTTTCTTATTTGATGTCCAAAATATGTGTGTTTTGAGTTTTCTAATGTTCTCTTTTGGGCCTGACTGTGTAAATCATTTTGAAATCAATTTGAAGATTAATTTAGTACACAGCCAGGATGGGCTGATTATTTTGAATGCACTTGGCCTTTAATAACAATAATAATATATATATATATAAATATTAATAAAATGTCTGTTTTCTAAACATGAAAAGCCCTGGATTTTAAGTCACGATAAATTGCTTCTTACTAAGTGTAGACCAAAGAAGGCCAAGTTAACTTAAACTACGGTAGTTGCCATATATTAAAGTGTATGACTGCGTTTGAGTGAGTTGGTATGTATTAGTGTGTGCGTGCATACCACACCAGGTTTCCTGGATGCCTTCTTAAAGTATTCAGGAAGGCGTGACTAACGCGACCATGCGACCCACAGCCCATCGTGACGCAATCGCCCGCCATCCCACCAACGACAGCGATTTCAGCACCTCGCAACGCAATGCCAGGCTCTCTCTCTCTCACACACACACACACACGTACATACACACACATAAACTGCACGGCTCTCTTACACCATCCAGACCATAATGATCCCTAGACCAGTAACCCTAGCAACCACACAGCAGGGGAACGAAGAGGTGTTGTTGAGAATGTGTTTATGCTATGTCATAAATGTGTCTGTCAGTAGAGTGCTCTAGTATGCATAGAGGGAGGTATATTGCACCATCAGAGAGAGAGAGAGAGAGAGTGTGTGTGTGTTTGTCAGCTTCTCTCACCTCAGGGAGACAAACACCCTTGTCTCCACACACTATTTGCTGCCAGCAGGTAAACTGAGCCATAGAAACGACTGGAATAAACTCAACTGGAACACTTGCCCAGTTGCTTTATTTATCTAGCTAAACAAAAAATGTTACCCTCCCATGTGTGGGTGCAAGTTGCTTAATATTTGTTTGATATGAAAGTCATTTAATAATTAATGCGATTTAATAATGCAGTAAAGTTGGGGGAGTTTAAAGTCAAAAGCATGCTGTTGAAAACTGCTGCCTGCTCCTCCCACAAGCTACGGTTCTTGCCATACATATTCTACTTGTCCAATCTGACTTCAGCTGGCAGGAATACATCGTTTTTCTCTCAGATGCCGACCGCAGGATTTTCAGTCTGGTTGTCCTCCCAAGCCACCCCTCCAGCCTTCTGTACTGAACGTATCTAAATCAGGCTAAACTATAGAGATGGATATAAGACAACTCAGACGTGAGCATAGAGGCGGATAGGAGAAAACATTGGTGTAGCGCGGACACAGCCATTAAGGGCTTCCACCATTTTAAAGTAGCCAACCGGGAGGGATTTCTGATGGGTCACACATTTAAGAAGGATAACATAAGTTATCCGGGGTACATTAGAAGAGATCAACCAATTAATTATGTTTGTCAAGTACAAAATAGACAAATTCAAAGTAGGAAATTTGCCTCAGTGCCACTACACATGCTCTCAGAGACATCATTATGACTCAAGACACAGCCACATCTCTCCAAGCCTAGTGACCAAACACTGGCCGTGTTCGTCATTTCAATGCAGAGAATAATAGTGTGATTGATTTGACTCTTCTTTGAGGAGCAAGTTTCCTCCGTGCGCCTCAGGTCACAATGTGCGCGAGAGACGTTTACATCTGAGAGAGCCTCTCAAAGTCTGCGAGGAATTTCTATTAATCTGCGGATCCAGATGAGTACTGCTGGACACACTAAGAGCACTATCATCAGAAAACAGCTGCGCTTAAACTGCGGAAAGGCAGAGGAAGAGTAGGACTAAAGCAAGAAGTGTGATATAACATGAAGGCACAGTCTCTCTCTTTCACACACACACACACCCACACACACACACCCATACACACACACACAGTCGACACCCTGAGCTGCCTGAGCTGATCTGTTTCGGTGAGTCAGAGCATCTTAAAGAGACAGTAGGTGGTTGGGCGCCCACAACTTACAGAGACCAGGTCTGTGAAACGAAAGGATGTGCCATGTTTTGTGTGTGTGCGTGTGTGTGTGTCCTAATGTGATCCACAGTGCTGGAAGGCTAAACACCATGGCTGATCCGTCATGGAGGCTAGTGTCGGGTCAAACTCAGTGCTGTGGAGAATTGGATGCATTATCACTCCACCTCCCATTTGCTTGGAGCTGCTATACAGAGAGGAAGCACCACTGGAAAACATTCTGAAATTAGGATGCTCAATTATACAGTAAACTAAACCTACTCTCAGGGCTTGGATGAAATTAGCTGGAAAGGCTCCTCTAGTGTAACCTCCCCCAAAATGTGCAATTCATTTGCAATCACTTGTCTCATTTACACCAAACAATGGTACATTTTCCAGTCCTGTCAAAAGGTTACGTAAAAATGCCGAGGTATTTTCATTATGGTTTATATAACAGGTTTTTGGCTGATTGCTGCATTTGTAGTCTCCTGTGTGAAGCAGACTTGGTGTTATGTACAGATTTTCTCCTCTCTCTGTATCGCCTAAATCAGCAGACAACCAGCCTGCCTAAGGCTGCACACTGCGGGAGAAACTCTGTTTCATCAGTCCGGTTATATATAGCCACTGTTACTAAAGTCTCACAACACAAATGCTGGCATAAGAACTAAATATACATGCGGTGAGCCACCGAAAAATACAACAACTTTAAAACACCTTTAACTGGCCTGTTACGCATGAAGATGTATTCATCAAAAATATACATAGGATGCGATGTAACAGGACACACAATCTGAATCCTCCACTAACATCCATATTTAGCAATATACTGTATATATTATTGTAAAGTTTATATAGTACCAATAACAGAAAATAATAGTAGCTAGTATTGCCAAGAATTCAAGAATGGAAAGAAATGGACATACAAACAGTTCACACACACCTGAGAAAATATGAGATTAAATGTATAATCCAAGTTCCTTAAGGAAGGGAACGCGGTAAGACACTTTGGGTTTAAAACGCGAACACCCTAATTCACAGAAAATGTCATACAAACATGCCTCATGAACAAGGCCAGGTCACCTGGTCTAAAACAAGCCTTTCAGATGTTTCTGACTTAACCCTCTAAGGCATTTTATAACCTTCATGTGTGCAGTCTCAGTGCTCTGATGGTGTCTGAAACCAGACTGGAGTATTTCGTAAATATTATTTGTCTTCAAGAAAGCATTAAGTTTCTGGGAAATATTTTTTCTAAAATCTTTGAGAGGAACGGGAAGTTTGATTGGCTGATTTATTTGGAAGAAGCTTTATTTCTGTCACTTTTAATGAGTTTGGTACACGTCCGGAGGACATTATTATAGTAATTCATGCTCAACATAGGTGGACCAAGCACAGGAAGTAGCTCTATAAATAGTTTAGTTGGAATAGGGTCCAATTGACAGTTGAGGTTTAGAGCTCACTACTACAGTGAACGTGTCGAGCGGTACTGGCTTAAAAAGTGTCCCTATTGATTCCAGGTCAGGGCCATTCTGTGCATTCTCAGGGACAACTGAGTTTTTGAAGACTGTGCTCATTTAAGGAGGAGTCTGTTATTTGTTTTCCAATGATGATGATCTTACCATCAAAGAGGTTCATGTATTCTTCACTGCTTAAGTGAAGATCCACTTTTTCATTAACTTCACACCTGTATCAAAAATACATTTTGATTTTTTTTTCACCTCATGCTGGTCAAGTAGATGATGAGCGCTTTTTGGTATTGCACAGTACTGTCTTTCCAGCCTGGTCTAAATACTTCCAACTTGTTGGAGCGCCATTTCCATTCCAATTTTCTGGAGGCTTGCTTCAGTGCTCTAGCATTGTCTGTGTATGAGTGAGAAAGTTTCTTGTTCTGTATTTCTTAAGTTTTTGTGTGACTATATATAAGGTATTACGCAGGGTTAAGTTTAGATCCTCAGTTGGATTGTTATCAGATTAATTTACTCTGTTATCCTTGTTGGTGCAGGGAGTCTGGAGGGGAGGTGTGCAGGGAGTCTGGAGGGGAGGTGTGCAGGGAGTCTGGAGGGGAGGTGTGCAGGGAGTCTGGAGGGGAGGGGTGCAGGGAGTCTGGAGGGGAGGGGTGCAGGGAGTCTGGAGGGGAGGTGTGCAGGGAGTCTGGAGGGGAGGGGTGCAGGGAGTCTGGAGGGGAGGGGTGCAGGGAGTCTGGAGGGGAGGTGTGCAGGGAGTCTGGAGGGGAGGTGTGCAGGGAGTCTGGAGGGGAGGTGTGCAGGGAGTCTGGAACCGCATCAAAACATTTTTGGGTTGTCTGCAAATTTTCATTACAGCTGTTTAAAAGTTCTTGTTTGGGGTACTATTGAGTTAGTTGTTTTGATGGTATACATAATATTCCAGTAGTATGAGTTAAAACAGTTAGACCCAAAATATCTAATCTATGGGAAAAGAGTCTAAGGTATGATTGTGTCAATGTGTAGGTCCAGAGACATGTTGGACAAAACCCACTGAGTCAATTATGGCTTCAAAGGTGTCATTGGAATTTTCCATGTGAATATTGAAATCGGCAAAAGGAATATGGCAACATGCAGTTGAACTAACAGTTTAATTGCATGTTGCAACAAGGCTACAACCCAGCACAGAACCCAAGCAAATGTCTCCATAACCTTCATTTAGTCAACGCATATGTCCTTATGTCATATGTTCAATAATTACAGCAATTCACACAATCTCCCAAGTACAATAATAATAATAATCTTGCAATCCACTCATCTGGTGTGACAATCAAGGCTATAGTGCTGGGCTTTGGAGCTATTCATGAAGTGAAAAGCTTGACAGTGTTACTATAAAACACCCGTAAAGGGTCTCTGATGGTATTGTGCTCAGCATTGGATCAGTTCATGTAATAAAGTGTTCCCTTGGACCTTGTCGCCACACACCAGCTGTTTGGAAACGCATGCAATAATCTGATGGACCTGGACACAGTGATCACGTTTGTTATAGACACGCCACGACCGTGCCTGGAGATATACTGTACATGGAGTAAAAACAATCACAGTATAGATTCAATCCAAGCACTCTGCAGAGTCGTCAACCCACCCGTAAGAGCACAGGGTTAGACTGAGCAAAGGAACTACAATTAGGGGTTAGAGAACCCCTAATAACCTGTCCAAATTCACACAAACAACACTTTTTCATGGGTGCGCAAGACAACAAGGGACAACATGGGTGCACAAGACAACAGGTGAGGAAAACACAAGATTGATCCTAATTGAGATAACAGGACAACGAGAGCTTGTTTACCAACTGGTGATGTTGGATCAAACAGATCAATCAACTAGAACTGAATTGCTTTCTTCCACCTACATGCTTTTAAGATGGCATAAATGCAGGACACTTCATTGTATGCTGTGAACTAGCCTTTAAATAGTTTTAGACATTGTCTTTCTGCCTTACATCTCCATAGCCATGCTAAACAAGTAGGAGAGGAGTTTGTTTGTGTAGAGGCACATAACCTTATAAAACCAAGTAAATAACATCGGCAGGGATATTCAACTCCCTAGGTAGACAGTTAAATTGCCGCTTGGTTGCAGTATTGATCTTTCTCTTCTTGTCATCTAGAGAAATGTGTGAATCATACTGTTCAGTGGGGTGAAGGACGAGCCGTCATCTAAAGCACCTGGCCGATAGAGCTCATGGGCTCTTTCCTACTGGCCTTGTTCAGCGCCTGACTGTATTACATGTTCAGTGAATACGTGAAACGAAACAACACAAACTAGTTGGAGTGATCTAAAAGCCCAGGGGCCTGATTATTTAGTTCATTCTCAAGCTTACATTTATTAATAAATGTAATAATCATTGGGTATTGACCTTTTTTCAGTTTAATTAATGTCACCTCAAAGCTCCATAACAGGATGACGCAGCACCTCTACAGCTGTCTGTTGCCTTGGCGATACGCACACAAACACACACCGAGGACCTTAGAGACACCCTCAGGCGCAATGAGAGAGAGATGGACGTAAAGGGGTTAAGTCTGCCAGTCTCCGCAAGAGGAGAGGTTTGAACAGGAGAGTCTATTTCCTCTAAGTGGTGCGTGTGTCCCTGTGTATGTTTGTATGTGTGTGTGTGAGTGTGTGTGTGTGTGTGTGTGTGTGTATGTGAGGAGGAAGTGGGGGGATACGAGGTGCACTGCCGAGCGTGCCTAATGCGACAGGACAGTTCCTGCTTATTATAGAAGCAGCACGGATAATAAAATCTGAATCAAACTGCCATCTGAGAGGCTCGGGAGAACCTCCCGCTATTCAATTTTTAACGTTATGGAAGCACTTGACACTGGGGTGGATCATATATCACTAGTTTGCGTGCAGCTACTTACTTAGCAAGCCAGTAGGGCCAAATCTGGGAAGGAGGCCTATAGGTGAGCAGCCGCTCCCTCCGTCTCACTCTCTCTCTCTCTCTCTCTCTCTCTCTCTCTTTCTCTCTCTCTCTGTCCCCGTCTTCCCCTTGACTCCCCCCTCTCTCTTTCTTCCCCCTCTGTCTCCCTCTCTCTTCCTGTCTTCCCCTTATGCCCGCCCCTCTTGCCAACTGCCAGAATTGCCCCCTAAGTGGTCACGGTTGAGAGCTCTGACAAATTCGTGTTTTGGCTGGAGGAAACTGGTAGCTATTGGGAGATCACCACAACACCAAAACAGACAGACTACTGGGAGGGAGGGAGGGCACTCTGCTGCCGGAAAGAAAGACAAGCGGGAGGCTGAAAGCTCTAAGTGCTGCCTGGGCTGGGAACGAAATAGAGGATAGAAAGTACAGTGCTGCCTGTATGCTTGTGTGTCTACAAATCCACCTGTTCCTTTTATATTGTCTATACTGCATTTACTCACCTGGCTGGACCTGTATTGTCCAATCAGATTTCGACAGGCTCTACAGATCTGATTTTCTGCACACCAAATTATGCAAACCTTTTTTTCGGGAACAAACCTCTTTCTTGTCCCAGTCTTTGATGCACACACAGATGCTTGCTCTTCGTCGCTGTGCTGTCATACCACAGGATGACGGCAGCTCCAGTTGGGGAACGGTTCAGTGGACCCAACCTCTCTGCCTTCCAGAGGACCTTCCCCTTTCACCTCCCACCACCTTTAACCTCCTCCTTTTCCTTTCCTCTGGTTTACAGTATGACCAGAGTGATACAGGGCTAGTTTCTATCAGATCCACACTAGCCGCTAAGCTAAGTGGTTGTTTTGAGTGTGTTGAACATGTGACTTTGTTAACTTATTGCAGACACTGTCATTGTATGTGATGAAACCAGTGGATTTTAACATGCAACCATAAAAACCTGTAAACCCTCGCCCCAAATTATGGTAACATGAAAAGATGCATTGGCCTATACTTTCTGTCATGAAAGATCCATATTAAAGATGGATAGTAACAAATGTCATTCCTTCTTGAGGGGAACACAATTATCCTACCACTGGCCTCCACCTGTAAACCAATCACTTTTGCTATCCCATTTTCTGGATGAAATCCCAGTTGTTGAAGAATTGGGTAGACGTTGGTCAGGCTGCAAATCTGAATTAAAGTGAAGACCAAAGAGCATTATACAGAGGTTATAGATAACACAAAAAGCATAGCTGGATCAATAATCAGGAAGTGGAAGCTGCATCACAACACCCAAGCACTGCCAAGAAAAGACCTCATAACTCAGCACTCAAACTTGAAGGAAGACTAGATGGAGCAAAATACTGGGAAAAACAGGAAGAGAACCTG
>JACXGI010000947.1:37500-39093 GCA_016801175.1 Esox masquinongy
TGAGTGTGCTTGTGTTCCATATACAGACATAGAGACGTGAGTTAATGACGGAAATGCTAAATGCTGGGGGGGGGCTTTACCTCATCCCCCAGGTGGCCAAGACAATAACATGATGCAGCTGCAGGAGTCCAGGGGGAGGTGATCTCAGAGGGAGGAGAGAAAGGGAGGAAGGGAACTGCAGGAGGGAGAGGGCTTGAGAAAGGGGGAGGAGACAAGAAAAGAAAGTGATAGATGGATAGAGGTTTTGAGAAGGAACAGGATGTAGAGGAAGGAGAAAGAGAGGGGAGGTTAGGATAGAGAGGGGAATGAAGAAGGAGAGGATGGAGAGAGTGGGAGAGAGGAGGTTATGATAGAGAGAGGAATGGAGAAGGAGAAGACGGAGACAACAAGAGGCTCATCAAGACAGCAGGTGGAAGACAGATAATTACACCTCTTTCTGAGAGGACAATCGGAGAAACGAGACGTTTAGAACAATTTGAAACGAGAGGGTAGCAATGATACCATGTGCACACAAAAAACAATGGTGTTGTCAACAGCGCTCCTCTCTCTGATTATGGTAAACTGTCCTGGTGGTATGTATTTAGACTGGTGATGATGGTGATGATGATGACTAGGCTACAGATTTAATTACACTGCTTGTATTTTGTGGACAGAGACTATGCTCTGTAATAAAAGTATTTGGAGATATATACTCTGATTGCATTGTATCATGTTTTAGAATGTGTGGGGCAAGACAGAAATTATATAAACTCATTTAAAATCACAGAGAATGGTTTAGATTAATATTTAGTATCTTTCAGAATTCCTTAACTAAGTGGGAACATTTTATGTGTTTGAAAGAAATTGAAATTCATTGAGGAAAAATACTGAATAATTGAGTGCTATGAAAACAGGACAGAAAGAGGACACGGCTGGTTTTTGATAGATGCTCTGTTTACTCCTCAGTCTTTGAGACCAAAGGCAAAACCCAACTCTGCTTCTCTCTACTGTTTTTATGAAGTGTACATAAATTCACTTCCCCTCAAGGAATCAGCAGGCTCCATACCAATCCAAATATGTTTCTATTGTTAAGGGGGAGGTGGGGGGAGATCAGAGTGTACCCCTCGGTGGCCTTTGGTAAACCTAGAAAACTCTGGATCCCAGCAGCCCTTAGATCTGTATCAGATAATCAGCCAATCAGCAGGCCGCATCCTGCTTCCTGATCACAGCAGATGCGATAAGCAAATTATCCCTGCACTCTAATCTCTATCTAACAACACTGTAGTTCCCTCTCTCCAGGGCACCTCTCCCCTCAGCTGCTGTTGAACGTTTACCCTACTGCACTGTCATCTCCACTCATCTACGGATCCCATCTCTGACAGCCCAGTTAAAGAGGAGGAAGCGGAGATCAGACAGCCTGTGACCACAGAGTCAATTGGTTGTAATGGCATAATAGAAGCCAGCCTGGACAGTGCTGCAGACCTAGAGAGGAATGCACAAAGAAACATATAATGACAGGATCCCTGTGGGCTGGCCGACACATTTGATCTTAACATGGAACATTAGACATTTCTGCCCCATAGGGAAAGTGGGTACGTAGCAACTTACAAAAGA
>JACXGI010000947.1:39193-51211 GCA_016801175.1 Esox masquinongy
AGCAGTATACAAGGCAGTAGTCTATCAGCAGTATACAAGGCAGTAGTCTATCAGCAGTATACAAGGCAGTAGTCTATCAGCAGTATACAAGGCAGTAGTCTATCAGCAGTATACAAGGCAGGAGTCTATCAGCAGTATACAAGGCAGGAGTCTATCAGCAGTATACAAGGTGGTAGTCTATAAGCAGCATACAAGGCGGTAGTCTATAAGCAGTATACAATGCAGTAGTCTATAAGCAATATATGAGGCAGCTGAAGAACCTCCAAGGAAAAGGGAACCATAACTCTTCGAACTACAGACCTCTGTTAAAACAATGACCTGTTAATTAAAGGTCCTCCAGCCGAAGCAGGCCTAACTGAAACTTACTGTGTGTAAGACCATTCTTTAATTGATTACTGCCATAGAACCGCCCCCCCAACACAGAGGTATATGATAAGAGATTTCAGGTAGGTGTTGCTATGGTTATTAAACGTCCCTAGAGGTGGCATTGTAAAACACTGGACAGATATTAACCTTCTAGTTGATGTCAGCCTGTGTTCGCACTCAACAGGGTGACAGGAGAAGAAAGAGAGTGAAGAAAAGAAGAGGAAAATGTAGTGCCGGAGGGTGAACTTGAAGGAGATTAGTCTAATTTGCTGCAAACAGCAGAGGGAGAGATGGGGGGCGGGGTTATCAGGCTCTTGAAAGGAAACGTTAAACAATCTGAGATATGGGGCAGAATCAAGGCCTTATTAATTGCATCGGCATATATAAAAGACCTGGAATAGTGACCTCCTCTAATATGAGGGATGCAGGAGGGAGAGAAAAACTATGTGTTCATCTTCTCAGCAGCACTTAGATAAATGTCAACAGTATCTATCACCTCAATTATCCAGGCTGAGAGGCTGTCAGGTTAACTGCTGTCAGGCTAACTGCTATCAGGCTAACTGCTGTCAGGCTAACTGCTGTCAGGCTAACTGCTGTCAGGCTGCTGCCAGAAGGAGGATGGAGATGGGGTGCTTTCCATCATTGCTCACCACACACACACACACACACACACACACACACATAGCCTCTCGTCAGCAGCAGATTACCAGTCAGGCAGGTCAGTTCACAGTGGGAGATACACAGTTGTCACAGGGGGAGGCGGCTTTTGTTCTCAAATCTCCGTCTCCTTAGGTCTTCCTCCACTTACTCATCTCCACTCTCTACCTCCGTACTCTATCTGTCTCTTTCCCTCCCTCTTTCTCTGATCGAAGACCAGAACAGCAGAACAGAGGTGTTAGAACCACCGTCACTGTGGTTCTGACCCCAAAGAGGCTGCCACAGCACATACAGTATCCCGTCCATTAGGAGTGTTTCTAGTCAGCCCTGTCTCCATCGCAATAGCAGCAGTTTTCATGGCAAAGCTTTTGGAGCTGTGTTATATTCATTCATTCGCCCTATTATTCTCCCCTTCTCAATTCCCAATTCGCAGGTTCGTGAGAGTCGATGATCGATACCCGTGTTGTCCTATGTACATAGGTGTTCTACTATTTAATTCTTTACCCAATCAGGAAGTATTCGCACGAGCCTATGCACGTGCAGGAGAGCATATTCTGCTGCTAACAACGATTGAGCTTGCCGACCCAACCAGCGATAAGCAGGTTCTGGAGCGTAACAAGACATCTTCGACATGTCAAGACATCTCCGAAATTCACTTCACCCAATCCCGGTGGATCTAATTAAACACCCTCCCAGAGACCCCTGGGCACTGTCGGAATGTCGCAACCAGGATTTGGCTTCAGTAATCTAAAGCTTTATACCAGTCTCTAGACTCAGTAGGCCTGGCACCGCAACATAATCTCTCCCTAACTGAACCCATTGCTGCTCGGCTAAAATCTCACAAGCAGTAGCCTTTTTGGTAATTCTACCAACAAAGTAATTAAGCGCCCAAATTAAGCTGTTTAAGAAAGAGTTGAGTGCTGTAAATGTGTGTTTAACTGTGCTTCTCAGCTACTGGTAACAATTTCTAGCTGCTAATGTTCCTCTGATGTCCAATACATTCAGAACCTTCCAGTGGGTGATCTCTATTACGCACTACTGTTCTTAAGGACCAGATGGCTAGAATCCAGCAGTTAGCTAAACTCCACTCTCAGTGATTAAGTGTGATGATAAGTTGCCTGTCGTTAGAGAGTGTCATTAGTGTGTTAATTAAAGCAGCAGCAAGGGTTTGTCTGTGACATGTCTGTGTGCCGGCCTGGGAACAGATCCCCTTCACTCAGGGGGCCTAACTGGCTCCTCTGTATGTCTCTGTCACTGTCTGGCTCTGTCTGTTTCTCTCCCTCCCTCCCTTCCTCCCTCCCTCCCTCCCTCCCTCCCTCCCATGCTCCAACTCTCTTTCTCTAACTCCCTTTCTTCGTCTCCCTCCCTCTCGGTTTTTCTCTTCCTCTATGTTCCTCCCTCTCTCTATCCCTGATACAGTTCAGTTCACATTTTTGCCACGTCTGTTTGTCACCTCGTCGACGTAGAGTACAGACACACACACACCCACACACACACAGACTCACACACACACACACACACAGATGGCGGGCCCCCTGATTGGTCCCAAATTCGCCCTGTGTGGTCGGGTGTCTAGACAAAAGCCTGGCATGATGGTTGCGTTTACAGAAGGGACAAATGGGTAAAGTGCTGCGCGGTGCAGGGAAAGGATGGGTTGTAGCAGCCAGTGACTGGGGTGCTACACAACTCAGGCAAACTCATCCCACACACACGCACACACAAATTAACAGGCCTGGAAAATGGAAGTGCACTGTTATATTTCTAACATACAGCAGCATTTAGGCACTGTCTACTGTATTCTGATTGTTCCACAATATGGACCCATTTCCCAGTCCAAGGGACTTTGCCCTGAAGGCAAACCCAGGGAAATATACTTTTTTCCCCATCTGATGTGTTCAGAGCAACCCAATTGCTGTGCCTTTATAGTGAGCTCAAATATGTGGTAACACAATCAACAGGCAGAGTGAAGTTTAGCAGAGTGGATATATAAAAAACAGGTTGAAACTGTACTCTATTTCCAGTATTATTTCTGACCAGATCCCCATTCACCATTTAGCCATACAATGGATGTATGTACTCTATCTCTATAGGCCTGTTTTGTACCCTACATTTGCTAGCTAGTTGTGTAATAAATATGTCAGTCAGTAAATGTAAGACATCTTCAATCATACTATATGATTATATGCTTATGGCTTAGCCCGGGAACGTTGGGAAACCGCCAGCTACGCAATTAGGCAAACAGAGGAGAAAGTCAGATGCTCTATCGGTCAAAAAATTTGAATTTCTATATAATTTCCAAGGCCTAAAATAAACACCTGTCACCTTTTGTATTGGTAGGTAGAATGTTTACTTTCTTAGTAGTATTTAGTAGTAGTCTTAGTAGTTTCTTTGTAGTCGCAGCGGTGCAAATATACTGTGATAATGACCTATTCTAACTTTTCATATTATTTAATACACATTTGTAATAAAGAGAAATATTATTAACCGGTGTGGGTTTTATAGAGGATGGTGAATGAGAGAATATGCCATTGATCTTATTGCCACCTGTGTCAACATTGTGCCAAAAGTCCAAATCTTGATCCAAAGTTACAAACTGTACATTTAGCTGTATCAACTTTGCAAAACACATAAAAACACTTACACAAATGCTAACCAAATGCCTGTAAATAGATTTATTTTTAAAATCCTTTTTTTCTACCCAAAAGATAGCTAATAAATGCTTCATAATGTCTTCATATTGCCTTCATAAGCACTACATCAACATGTAACAAAGCATCTATTACTGCATGTGGTGTTTTAAAATCGTTAATATTGGCATAACCTGGTATAACCTAGCCTAGGTGCTCATGCTGTGTTTTGTTGACCACTCACGGCGCTTCATCTCTAGATGCAAATTGTGACCTCTGAGCCAATCAGAAAACTGGAGAAGAAACTGCTTGTGAAACTCAACGAGAGAGTCAACAAGGGAGGGGCGCTTTGTATTTTTTGCTTGTGTGCGAAACAAATCTTCTAGATGGCGTTCGCTGCTGAGATCAACACATATAGCTACTATAAACAACATGTTTGTGCGAACATGTCGGTTCATAAAGGCTAACTTACTTGTTTAACTTGTTGCGAACTGCCGGAATTTCCTCAGTTGAAGCACAAAGCCATCCATACACATGGTGACCATGCACCCACTTTCAAGTGGAAGTATAAATTACATTTTGGGTAGTAAATAGGCCATATACCACACACCCCATGCCTTATTGGTTGAATATACCACAGCTTTTATAGCCAGTTAGCATTCAGGGCTCAAACCACGCCGTTTGTAGTTAAGTAATAAGATATGAGAAGGTCTGGTACATGGCCATGTTCTTACGGATGACTTCCTGGACACAGTCCTTAGGCATGATACATCAAATCAAATTCTGCCCCCAAAAAGCATCAGCCCTGGGTGTGAGCCAGCCCCGCTACAGCCCTGCTGACACATGGTGATTGGAGTAAAAGTTATGAACACAACTTTGGCTTTGTCTATTCTGTCATATTCAGACTGAAGGGTTGTGAAAGTGCCCTTCCCTCCCTTTCACAATCTCTCTCTCTCTCTCTCTCTCTCTCTCTCTCTCTCTCTCTTTCTCTCTCTGCCATCCCTGTCTCCACTCTCTTAACCAGCACTCAGAAAACATCAGGTACCTGACAGAGCCTTTATTAACTGAATCTAGTGCTAAATTAAATGCTATCAATACCTCTAAATTGCAAGGCGCTGTATAAAATGTCAATCACTGTCCTTGCGGATTTGACGTGGCTGGCCATTTTGATTACTTACTTTGTTAATGTCCTGGGATTTACAGCACTGCCAAGGACAGTTGACTTTAAATCACCGTCTGATTTAAAGACACTACAAATGAATACTGTCTGGCCTGGCCTGCTAGGATGCATATATATAACAGACATTTCAAAGCATCCTGTGGCAGGAGAGACTTTCACTCAATCACAACGGCCAAACTCACCTTGACACTGTCTGTGCCTGTGCAGGCTGTCTCAAAGCATGTCATGGTCTTACCTCGACTGACTCCTTGCTGTTCTTGGGTGTCGACGCCTGCTCAGCGCTTCACCATCAGTCTTGATTTTTCTGTTGCTAGAAGAACAAAAACAAATCCATTAACAAATACAAATCTATTAACGAATACAAATCCACTAACGAACACTAACCAGCTGAGGGACGAAGGTACAATAGTTACAGTGGATATAAAAAGTCTACACACCCCTTTTTATATCCACTGTAGGTACGGTAAAAACAACACTCCTCCACTGATTTTTCATTACGTTAAAGTACATTACACAGCTCATTCTTCCGCACTTACAAGCTTTATTTTTATTGGAATATGCACAACTGAATTTGTTCTCTCATTTTTTTCCTTGGAATATCAATGTTATTGTTTTTACTCAATTCTTAACATTATTTTTGTAATGGGCATTTTGATTATTAATGGCTCAACAGTAAATCCATATTAGTCAGGCTGGATGATGAGAAAGAGCATCTCTCTGGATGTTCTAAAACTACTGCAGAGTATTACAGGGCTGTCATAATGTGAAGCAGCAGGCTACTTAATAAATCCTCTGTAATCCCATCATAATGCTTAGGAAAACATGTTTATACTTTACAGGCACTAAAGAAGTGAAAGTTGCATTTATCAGTAGATAAGTCTGTTTGATTCTGAGAAATTTCATAGGAGTAATCTCCAAGATGTACTTCAACAAACACATATGCACCAAAATTCTGTATTCAACAGGTAAAAAACACAAATGCATTGCTGACTTTGTAAGTCTTTGTAAGTATTAAATGTTTAATCCTTAATCATATGTATATTGGGGCTAAATGGGTGTTTTTTTCTTTATTATAGGCAACAAACAGTATGCTCCAATCAGTCAGAAGAATATAACAAAAATAAATAAGTAATATTAGATTACATGTTATAGTTAGTAATGGAATATAATCTGCATGTTTGGGGAAAATTGCTTGCTACTTTAATTTAGATATCTACTTTGTATAAGTTCAGCAGTATATGAGTATGTGTGTGGGTGGGTGTGTATGTGAGAAACTGAGAGAGAAAGAGCAGTAGAAAAAGAGAGAAGGAGAAGAGAAGGAACCTGACACTCCACTAATCGTGTTTGCTTGGTGGATGTAATTCCAGACAGTTTTCTGTGATTAGGCCAGTTCAGTGAATTATCCAAAAACGACAAGCTTTTTCAGAGAAAAGTAATGGAGAGGGAAAAAAGGAAGAGGGTGAAGATGTTAACATATTCGTCAGAGGTTAGGTAGCTAGAAATCATATTGTTTTCCAAATGTTTTCCCCTTGTGATCATTATAATGGTTTTTGTAACCTATTTTTGCCCTACTGGCATGATATGCTAATGTTTCCAGAAAATCGTCCTGCTGTAGTCAGTTAAAGCTGTTAAAATAACAATTTCAAGTTTCCTGTTATTTAACTAGTCAAGTTGATTAAGAACCCATTCTTATTTACAACAACAGTCTGGGGGGAATGTTACAGAAAAGGCAAACCAATTATAGTTAACTGTTTTGGACAGGGACAGAACAACATAAGTATGGGGATGTGAAGAAGTTACCTTTCGGGCACTAGTTAGATGGCCTAACCATTAGGCCATTTAGCTTCCCCTAATTGCTTTCCCTTTTTTCAAAATATCTATATATTCATACTCAGTCCTTTTTAATGCAACTAGACTCAACAATGTTTGGCCTGACAATGTACCTGCATCATCTAGCTGGCTTAGTATGGAGTTCAAGGATTGCCACTCCTCTATAGGTGCCGTGATAATGTTCCCTACAAGCAAGACACTTTATGATCATAAACCCATTATATACAGTCAACTCAAGAGGTATTGGCACCGTTCATGTAATTGCAAAATTGAATGTTAAAAATAAGCAACACAAACAAGTCATATTTTGGGCTCGAACATAAGGGAGAGCCATATATTTCATTTCAACACAATAATTTCTCAGACACAAAACAACTTCATGAAGGGTGCGAATACTTCTTGAGTTGATTGTAGATTATATCACCACTGACGATAATTAGAATACATTTTTATTGTGAGTAATTTCAAGAAACGTACAATCTGTTCCTATACAGGAAGCCTATTTTTAATTTTGTAACCAATTCTTTTGGTAGGAAACCCTATGGTCAATTCACATGGCCAGAGAATTATTCTCAGGAATAATGGTAAAAGAATACATCATTGAATGTACCTAAATCAGCAGAAATATGTGACCTGGCCTGATACTTGATGGATACCGAAAATACATCTGGAAGATCTAAGCTGTAAGTTGATTAATGATTCCAATAGTTTTGCTCAACAAAACTATGTTGATAAATGGTAATAGTTATTTATGTAGGTGTTATACAAAGGGTTCACCACCTTTGTGTAGAGGAATCAAATGCTTGTAATAAATACTCAGGAGAAGGTCAGGGTTCAAGCACAGAGCGCAGCCGGCTTTATTGGCAAACAATCCCAAGAAGGAGGCAGAAATGGTGGTCAGGATTCAGGCTGAGTGTCCTACACAGAATCACAGGCAAAGGCACAGGTCAGGTAAATGCTATAAACATAGTCTAAGTAAAACAAGCGGAAACTGGTCGGTACACAAGGCTAAACATCGAGATCAGAAGTTCTGAACCGGCGTCAGTAGAGTTCACCAAAACAAACAATACCTCACAAAAGAAAAGGTGCACTACGTAGATAGTGAGGAACTAAATAGTGGCGCTGATGAGAAATAGTGGCGCTGATGAGCGAACAGCTGAATAGAATTCCTGTGATTGTGATCTGAGGAGTGAGGTGCGTTCATGGGATTTGGAAAATGAGGTGCGTTCATGGGATTGTGAAAGTGAGGTCCGTTCATGGGGTTGGGAAAGTGAGGTGCGTTCATGGGATTGTGAAAGTGAGGTGCGTTCATGGGATTGGGAAAGTGAGGTGCGTTCAGGGGATTGTGAAAGTGAGGTGCATTCAGGGGATTGTGAAAGTGAGGTGCGTTCATGGGATTGGGAAAGTGAGGTGCGTTCATGGGATTGGGAAAGTGAGATGCGTTCATGGGATTGGGAAAGTGAGGCGCGTTCATGGGAGTGGGAGTCTGGTCGAGGACCGGAGCTGGAGGCGGACCTCATAATGCTGCCTTCCAAAGCTTAGGGATGAGGCCTGAGACAATTGATGGGTTAAAAATATTAATGACAGCATTATGATCAAAGGATGAGGCAGCTGCAGCAAGAAAAGGACCAAATAAATCACCTCCAATAGATTTATTTCAATCAATCTTAAGATAGGCATCTAGCACAAAGCCATCTAGAAAAATGTTCAAATGAAAACTATGTCATTTGAGGATTTCAATATTGATAGAATATACATGTCAATATACATGTCAACTAATAGCACTGGTTGAGATAGCCACAGTGAGCTTCCTAGTTGAGCTAACAATAACAGAACTAACAATGGAATTTATCTTCATGGACAGGGATTAACTGGGAATATGAACGTCTGTAACAATTCAACGATGGCTCTGTGAAGTAATGGAAGGGATTATCTAAAACAACAATGATTTATTCCACAGTGGTGGATGGGGATATACTCCCGAAGGCTTGGGCTGTAAGAACTTCACTTAGTCAGTGACTACAAAGCGTTGTGAGCCAGTGACATATCCCAAACTTTATTAGAGTCTATTCTGCAATTATGTTGACCATGCACTGTTGTCAATGGGAGATTTGCGGGAACAGGAGTCTCTAGTTGGACTAGACCCTATGACTATACAGCTGTCCACCCCCAACTGTGCGCTATCATGGTTTCCACGACAACCACAATGTTTGAAAAAACAATTAAGTGAGTCAACACATCTAAGAAGAAGTAAAGAAAATATGCACGATCCAATGTTACTTACATTATCACAGCCATCATCTATGTCATTATCGCTGTTTTATCTTCCAATGGAATCTTATCTCTTATCATCCTCCTCGTCATCATCATCTACGGTCTACAGGATCTTTGCCAACATGTGCTGCTCCCGCTCTCATCTCCCCCTGAACACACAGAATTAATTCAGGCGAACAGCAGCAAAGTTGCAATTTCCTGTAATTTAGCTGGAAGGGGGTAGCTTCTGGGCATCTAGTGTGGTTAAAGGAGACTGGAGAATTCTGCTTGCTTCCCTCAGTTCCCCTTACCTCTGGTCTTACTCCCTTCCCTCTTCTCCTCTCTCTTCTCTTCTGAACTGAGGACAAATCGGTACTTCTTTGTGTCCTAACCCTAACACAGATGACAAACTATAAAATAGATTTTTATTCTGTTTGTCTGTCAAACTTAAGTAATGACATAGAAATTCCTCTTAAGCGACTATAGAGCCTGGATGTATCTTGTTTATAAGCAGCTCTGTTTTACTGCAACAGACCTAATTTACAGTATGATGCATCACATCTGATTTCATTGAATGGAAGGTTATTACTAACATACATACACATTGTAACAATTGCAAAATGTGTCTATTTTTGAAAAACAACTGGTACTAGCAGAGTCGAGTGCTGGCTAGTTAGTATTATGAAATAGCCATGGCAGCACATTGAGAGCAGATTTTAAACTCACAACTAACATATGTCTCTGTTTAGCATTTAAACGTAAATGTTTCGAGCTTGCACTGGATGCTTCTACAGGCTGTGATGCATGTATTTTCCTCTCAGCATTCAAAGGGAATGAGTGATGTGAAAAAGGATAAACGATCAGTTTAAAGAGGAGAATGGAGCCAAACTCTGCCTTTTTCCTGGTAGCGAGCCACTGCAACACAAAGACACACAGGTGAATTATTAATATGATACATTTGTATTGAGGAGGTATCATCTGAGGAATCTGCTGTCTTCCCTCTGCCAGCTGAAACACTGCTGTCAGCACACCTAGTTCAAGCCAGAAGTGCTTACTGTTGCTGTACACACACACAACGTTTTGTCTTACGGCTAAATACGCACACACACAGTGAGAGACACACAGACACAGCTCTTTGTGTCTCAAATGGCCACGTGTCTGTCTGTTCATCACAAATACCTCTCCATTACAGGAACAGACTTACTGAACAGAGACAACTTCATGATGAGTCCAACTCCACTAGGACGCAGCTCAGTTATGTTTGACTGTGTGTTCCTGACTTAATAATATAACAGGGATGAAAATGTCTCCAAACTGTGTTAAAAACAGAATAAAAGTTGTATAAAGGCAAAAAAAATGTTTTTTGTCAAATTCTGAACAAGGTTTAGGGCAAACGGGGTTGGGGTTAGAACAAAGGTCAGGGTTCAGCATTATCGGTTAGGTTTAGGAATTAGGGGTATGTTAAGTTTTGGCATACATGTTAGTTAGGTTAAGATGAGTTTTGGGTTGAGAATAGGATTAAGGATAATGTTAGGATTAGGTTTAAGGTTAGGGTAAGGTTTTTGTTTAAGATTAGTAAAAGGAGGATTTTTTTACAGGCAATCAACTTTGGTGCCTCAAATTAGCTAAGTAAATGTGTGTGTGTGTGTGTGTGTGTGTGTGTGTGTGTGTGTGTGTGTGTGTGTGTGTGTGTGTTTCAGTGTATGTGTAGGATTTGTGAAGATAGCTCTTTGTCTGATAAAGAGAGAGAAATAGATCTGCTGACCCATCTCTACTGTTCTGAGCTCTGCTCCTCTCTGCTCTTCTCCTCTCACAGTGCCAACTGGCTTATATACGATGACACACTGACAAGGGCTCCATGGAGACATGGGGCTCCCTCGCTGCCTGCTATAGGGGAGAGGTCTGTTTTATGGGGTCGTCTAGGGAAATAAAGAGGGGGAGCCCAGGGCTGTGGTTGAGATGAGAATAAATGAACACATTCCTGGATGTCAGCTGCAGCACGTTGATAACCAGCCAGACAAGAGGTGAGAACGAATTAGACTATTGAGATGCACCTCTGGGTTCTAAGTGAGCACGGTGGACATTGATTTCCTCTCTCTCTAACTGGTGTTACCAGTGGTTACTGGGCCCGCTGGGTAGCAGTCTGGCCTTCAACACAAACACACAGCAGGAGACCAGGGGGTTGACAGCCCAACCAGGCCAGCCACAGTATCAATATGACCTTCTAAACCACGGAACAATGATACTACTTTCTGACTAAATCCCCTAGAAAGCACTCTAGACCTGAGGCCCCCTGGGTAATGGAGTTCTGTACTACCCACAGAGCTGAGACAGCCTGACCTCATTATTTGTCTTTTAGAAAGGTACTGGCAGATGATGAACAAAACCCCTTGAATAGGCAAGTGTTTTGGAGGTGATTCAGTGTATTTTCCTTGATGGAGCCCTTAAGAAATCATTTCCCAACACTAAAACAGTCTTGAGACAGGGGTAAGCAAGAGATTTGGTCTAGGATATCGCCCCCACAATCCATTTACTGTGGCACAAATCCGGGGTTCTAACTATATTGAGTAATATACAAACAACCCTTGAAAATCACAGAGGAAAATTATTTAATAAACTAACACTGTTCTCTTGGGAAATCTAGAGCAGAACATTTTCCCTTTTCATCCAAGCTCTGTTCTCTAATTGGCTTACCGTGTGTGGGTTGTGTTGTGTGAGGAAGTCAGCCAGGCTGCAGGGGTTTGAGCTTAGGTGTTGCCCCCTGGAGGCCTGTTAGGGTACAGCTGTACAATGAATCACTCCTGCAGACTCGTTTTCCCAGAAAGCCCCAGGCTGTGAGGTGACAGAGTGAGAGGGAGAGAAGCAGCAGCTGGGTAGGAGGTGAGACTTTCACTGCTCCTCTGGTCAGCCAAATGTAGGCTTAGTAGAACAGTCCTGCAGTTGAGTCCATGCAGTTGAGGCAGTGATGTAGCAAGGCAATGCGCAGTAATAGAGCAGCAGGTTTCCCCATATACAGAAACTACCATCTAACACCACTTACTTTAATATCAAAACTTTCATAACTTTTTGTTGAGTTATTTGTTAGAACCTCTAGAGTTTTTTCTT
>JACXGI010000947.1:51311-68673 GCA_016801175.1 Esox masquinongy
GGGGGGGGGGGGGGGGGGGTGTCGAATGTTTTCTACAAAAATCCCCAAACAATTTATTAATAGGATAATTAAACAATTAAAATAAGAGTATGTGGAGACATGTCACTGGTCCAAATAAGGAAAACATGCTATTTTCCCTTAAGGGTTATGTTTAGAGTTAATGTTAATGTTGAGGTCAGGGGTTATGTTTAGGGTTAGGACTAGGATTTTCAATGGGAACAACATCTTGGGTCCCCACAAGGATAGCAAAATGTCAAACGTGTGTGTTTGTGTGCGTGTGTGTCCGTGAGTGTGTGTGTGTGTGTGTGCGTGTAAAGCTGTGGTGGCTGGGTTCCCTGGGAATTGAAATTAATGAGTGTAATCAGAAGCAAACAGCGAGCAAGGCAAGGGCAATTAATACAAACAGGCGAGCAGCGGGCTGAGGGCTGCAGGCTGGAGGGAGAGGCTAGAGAGGCTGGAGGGAGATGGGGATTAAGATGCAGCATGGGCCGGCCGGCAGCTCTCAGCAGCAGATGTCCTGGAGGACGGGTGCTGGGAGGCTGGCACTAACACACATCCGCCAAACGGCCGCTATGGTCGGGATGGCCGGCAGGCCCAACACGAGCTGACAACCTCCTGCCAGCACTCTGATAACGTGATCATCTCCATAGAGCCAAGCTGAGAGAGCTGTCAGGGCAGTGGGCTGTGCAGCAAAGGTCCGGCTGTCAGAGAGGAACACTGCAGTATGTAGGCTGGAATGTGACAGGGCCGCTTGTTTATAGACCTTCTACTATAGGACTCTGTGTCTATTTACGAAGGAAAAAGTGGTGGCCTAGACCCTATAATACTACCACATTATGCTGCGAATTAACCAATTTGTAGCTGTCAATCGAGCAACACAATCCCTGAGTTACTGAATCCATCCCACCCCACTTCAACCACTGGATAGGAGGATGGAGAACAAGGATTGTTTCCTACTGGTTTATTTCAAGCTCTTCTGACTCAAACATCCTAGTTGGCTTCACTTATGTAGGTGTGTTTATCCTTTTACATTCCTCTTGTATAAATACACAATTCTTTTCCCATAGAAAATGTTCTGGACGTTGTTTAGGTTCGTTGATGTTAAACTAGACTGTCACAGACACGGGATCCTCTCCTCTCAGCCTGTTTGTTTCCTGGGATCTTGTACATTCCCCTGTGGTCTAACGTTTCCAATGTTTACAGGAGCTAATTATGGGAGTGTAAAATTACACTGAGCTGGAGCATTGAGAGACTGTCAGAAGTTCTGAGGCCTGCCTCTCCAGTCCACACCAATTTACCCTGAAACGGAACAATGATGTCAGCTCTAAATAGATGCATTCAGCTGACATAGCAGGAAGGAAGAAGGAAAGAAGGTGACATCATTGGTCAATCGATGGAGATCTTGCCCAGAATTTTGTTGACCATAACCCGGAACCCCAGGTGTTTACTCAACAAGTCTACTCAACAAAAGCATGCGAAGGCTAGTGTGTTTCGGAAATGCTCTGGTTGACTAGCACTTCTGAGATTTCAATCATATGAACAAAAAGGGAAAAAAAACGTTTACCCATTTAGGTGATTTGTCACTCAATGTAAAGAAGAAATATGATGGCCTATTGATTGATTATAGTTCCCAATTGTAAATCCACTTTTTATTGTCTATCCTCTGGAGCAGTCTATGCTGTCCCTGTAAGCTTCATGTGCATCCATAAATTAGTGGCACTTCAATAACTAATGAAATACGTGTTTTCATACCTTTGAAAGGCACTAGTTAAATGTGCCTCTCCGTAAGAACCCTATCAATTTAATGGCAGACAATTCACGATATACTCTAAAATTTACTGTTTTGTTCACGACCTAGGCTACAAGCAACTGCCAGCTTAAATAAAGTAGTCTAGGCTGTGCTTAGCTATGGACGACTTTCTTCACATAATCGCTTTAAAAGCTTTTGAATCGGCCAAGGATCAACATTTTCTTCTTCCTGATGAAGCACGCCTGCCCCCTTGAGGAACGATGGGATTATGTCACTCTGAGAGTCAAAAACATGAGAGGAACCAAGTTCAGTATTGTTCTTTGAGCATTACATTATTTTGAAGAGTTGGACAAAATTATCCTACATAACATTCATACTTCATATATTATACCTTAATGAAAAACAGACATAAAATGTAAAATGTATATCTAAAGAACAAACATGGATTTCATGATGTACCACTGACCCCATCCTTTTGTCTCTAAGTCTCTGAGAAGGGCTTATGGTTCCAACATCTTCTCTCACTAGTACACTTATTCAGATCAATTAAAAAACAACTGTGTTACATAATAACAACTGTCATATCCAACTGAAGGGCAAAAACAATATTCTTGTCCATTAAAGCTCTTTCCTCAGTTCGACACCTGAAAACTACAACTACTATTTCGAAGAATGAGGGACCCACAGCTTCAATTTTCCAATGTCATTTATGAGAAACACACTTCTCCATTAAAGACAAACTCAGAGTCACAGTGAGCACACACACACACACACAACCACACATACAAACACACAGAAACACACACAGTCAGACGCCAGTGAATGGTATTTTTGAGGCTGTGCGTCAGAGCCATGGGACAAACCGCTTATTAAACGGAGGAAAAGCCAAGTGCCATAAAGGCAGGGGCAGCCTGCTTGTTATTATTCCTTCTGTGAGGTGAACAGCCGGAGATCAATGGCCACGGTGGTTTCCTTTGCCACAACTATGGCCCAGTAAAGCACAGAGACCCGGCCCAAAGAGTTTGATATTAACTAGCTCAGTTCTTTTGAAGGGAGTGCCAAGAATAATTTCCCAGATGTAACATTTCCCACCAAAACCACAGTCACGGCTGCATTCTGTACCCCGCCACACAGAGCCCAACCAATAGGCTGTGCTCACACAGAGTGAGAAAAGAGACGGTGACGGAGAGAGATTTAGGGCAAGAGAAAACTAATGAAAAAGGGAGTGGACTATTATCACTCTATCATTAAATTGTGTTGGTGAAAGTACATTTTGTGTCACTGTCCATGTTCCTGTTTTTTATTGTATTCACTATCACCAAATGTGGCCTAGTTGTTATAGCCTTAGGACTTTTAGCTAGAATATAAAGGGTGTATCTCAGCAGGGCTCCCTTAAACTTTACATAATTAAGTTGTCAGGGACATGCACTTTGTAGTTCCTTTTCTGCAATTCTACATATTTCTCCTTGGGGTGTAGAGAATATTTAGCAATTGTAATTGAGAAATATTTGCAGTTTTTAATATGATATTTATGAAAGTGACTGAATCAATGTGAGCCCTCTGGTAGGAAATATGAACATGATTACTGTAAGTTCAACTAGCAGACTAACTTAGCAGTTAGTCTGGGCTCCTAGAGTGACTTTAAGAAAAAAAGGCTGATGCACACAACCACATTTTTAAACTGCACCATGTGTATTCTACTATTCTAACTCGTAGTACTAAGTTGACAGCCCAATGGAATTCCTAAATGTGAAGTATTTTTGTTTGTTTAGGGAATTGATCCATGGACAGCCTATCCCTGATATTATATTAAAGGTTAGAGTTAGATCAATGGGACTCATTGCCTAAATAAACAGTTATGTTTAGGGTTAGTTCAATGGAACTCCCTGCCTAAATAAACGGTTAGGGTTAATTCAGTGGGACTCCCTGCCTAAATAAACGGTTAAGGTTAATTCAATGGGACTCCCTGCCTCTGTGTTAATGGCCCTGTTATAGCTACCATCTGTGTCAGGATACCAAGGCCTACTGGCCATAAGAGTTTCATGCCTCGGCAAGGCCAGGAAACGCAAGCCGATCATCTCTGCTCCTTCTCAGCCCTCTGTAGAATTCTCTCCATCACTGATCTCAGAGAAGTCTTTGCTGGTCTCAGACTGATCTCAGGGCAGTCTTTGCTGGTCTCAGACTGATCTCAGAGCAGTCTTTGGTGGTCTCAGCTGGCCTTTGATGGTCAAATCTTCTACAAACACAGTGTCTCTTAAAAAAATAAAAATCTAAAATACTTTTGTTGGCCACATACTGTTACTTGGGCAATCTTGGCAATGGCATATTTGCAATTCTACACATCTTGCAGTCTTAATATTTAAATCAATTTAAAATGTTATTAAATTTGATTTATTTACTAAATATCATTTTTAAAGTGAAAGACTTTTATAGAACATTTTCCCCAATAACAAAATGTGATTAAAATAAATTATTAATTTATTGCATGTCTTAACAGTCAACAATTCATACTTGTTAGACATACATTTGGTTGTCATTACAGCTGGGAATACTTTTGGACTATTATGCAACACTTGGCCATTGTCTTTGTAAAAATGTCTCAAGCTGGGCCCAAGACTGGCGCAGCATTAAAATGACTGCCTTGAAGTTAGTGGCGTCATTGCAAGGCCAGTGTTCATACAAATTTAAGTCAGTGCTGAGACTGGATTACTCACATGTATTTGCTGCCTTACGCATTAAAATTACTATAATTGTCAAGACAAAAAAGATTCAGGTCAGTAATTGCTTTAATGTTTGTCTGGGCTTTCCTCGTATCATATTTCGTTTCGTCCTGACCAACTCCCCAGTCTCTGCCAGTGACAAGTATGACCATACCCAATTGAGCAGGGTAATAAAAAACAGTGGGAGGTTCATTAGAAGACTGGTACACTTCTGTGACATTTATAAAACAATAGTAAAAAATGAGAGGGCACAGCTTTCAACACAGCACAAACTAAATGACAAGTATAGCCCCTGCTCGCCAAGTCATCTTTCCTGCAACATTATATTTTTCAAATGCAATTTGATATCAAATAAATTATGGTTATTTTTAGGCTAAAATATATCCTATCATTGTGAAGGTTATAAGGAATCCAACAAAATGGTCAAACCACCTACAGGACCTTAGGAAACTTAAAAAAAAAAAAAGTTTAAAATTTGTATCCAAGTGTTTATTTGTTCATTTTGTTCACTATAACATTCACGTAAACACAAAGAAACAATGATATAATAAGAAAAACACATTTTGTTTTCAAAAGAAATCAGGTATTTTGTAGCCTCCCATACAATCCAAAGCTGAAGCGCTTCTATTCGGTAGACCGTTGAGTCATTGTTTCCGAGTAGTTCTGTGGTAAATGCTTCTTGCAGGATTTGCCACAAGTCTTCTTTTCCATGTCCAAAATGACTGTTCCAGACGCTGAGCAAGTACTTCACTGGATTTGCTTTCTACCCCTTAAGGAAGTGACCCTTTAAGTACTGCCGATCAGATGCAGACAGCCTTTTGGATCCATCTGTAAATGTTCTGTCTTCAGGATGTTCAGTTTCTTTAGATTGGTATATGACATTTCTTCTAGCCATCTCACAAGATAGCAGTTACCTTTAGGGCATAAAATGAGTTCTTGTTACATTTTATTGTATCAGTGTTTATTTGTATTTATTGGTAAGTGTCCTGTTTTACGAGCAAATAGTTACTGCCTAGATAGCTTTAAACGATTTTCAGGAAGCCTAAGACGTTTGCACAGTGCTTTACATACCAACGTAATGTTTTTGTCGCTATTGATGTTAGTTATTGAGTTTGAAAGGTTTATTAGCCATACTTTCACACCACTCTGATATTAAGAATCTCATTATGATTTACAATCTTAAGCAATCCTAATGTCAACCATGAGTGTGGATTTGATGTGTGGATTGGCATCATTTAGAGGGGAATAATGGCACATATATTATGTATATGCAATTTATTTAAAAACAATCGCAGGTTGTATTTTTAACTTTGATATGGACATTTTTTGTGTTGATCAACGGAAAAATTCCAGATGAAATGCACTTAGATTTCATTTTGTAACATAAGAAAATGTGGAGAATTCATAGGTGAGTGAACAATTTTGAGAGCCACTGTATTTGAAATGTGTCAAGATAAATCCCTTTAACTCATTGTTGGACTGTCAGTCGAAGTTTGCAGCTTTCTCACTAAGGGGAGTGAAGTAGGGTACAATCAATGATCTTAATTCATCATAGATTACAATGTACAGAATCAAACAATCTGGCTTGGTGGAAGTCAAAATCCAATTCCTTGAGCTTTGAAGTAATTATGTACAGTACCTAGTGGACATGACAATGACAACCAAACAGAACACTGGCATCCAAATACATTTATTTTCTTTTTAGTACATGTATGATACATTTTTGACAATATAATGTCCTTAAAATTCCCTAACCCTAACTCTATTTACAGATTTTAGAGGCATGGTTCAGCTAAACAAATGATATTATATAAGGCACAGATCCCCAGATCCCAGGCACTGAACCACTGAGGAAGAGAAGACTCAAATGAGACAACAGAAGAATTGTGGATACCACACATTTATGCAGCAACAAAGACAACCTATCCCATTACAGTATATCTGAACATGGCCTGGAATATGGTTTAACAGCTAGGTAACAGTTGGCTGAGGGGGCCAAATATCCATCAACAGACTACACTGACTAAAAACACAGAATTATAGCCTGGGAACCACACATTGGTTAAACGTTTGTTTCAAATGACCCTTGAAACTACTTTTAGGTTGATTGCTGTAGCCATCAATTGTTCATCGCCCATATTAGCAAACTAATTTTTATTCAAACTACAAATTTCACTGGCATAGGCTACTTACCGTAATAAAAAAAGATATCATCAAAATGTCTGATATAATTTGGCTCAGGGTCAATCCTTTTCGGTTAATTGTCCTTGTTCTAAGCAGTGGTAGATGTGTGTCAGGTAACACTAGATTATACTGTTGCAGAAAACAACACATAAATCGTTAGAGTATTATTGCCATCATTACAGTAAGACTAATGTATTTCGTGTTTTGACATCCATCAAAGACATCTCTAACCAACGCTTTCTCATTAGTCTACAGAAACACCCGATGTAAATTTTATTAACCTGAAGCGCCTCTCACCTTGCTTTGCAACGACCTGACAACCCAAGATCAACAAAAGCAATATGGTAGATGGCTACAAGCACAATGTACTTTAACATGTCCATGTTTTTCCACCTGACTGAGTCTGAAGAAAAGTCAGGAGCACCCGATGTTCCTCGTCATCTGAGCAGCAGCTGTAGTTCAGTGGAGCTGCAGGTCAGCGTAGGTGAGACCAGCTCTCCTGCTCCTCCCAGGACTTCAGGCCCCCTAATCTTTAGGTTGACAAACTTAATCTTCCAGCTGTTCTGTTCCAGTGGAGAGCGAATGAGGCCAAACACCTGTTCATAGACTCCCAGGCAGACGGTGTCTCTGTGGATTGTCCCAGCCACAGCAACGAGCACCAGGCCGTGTGGGGAGGACAGGGCCATCAGGCCGTTAGGGTCCAGGTTGGGGCTCAGCAGGAGCCTCTCATCCTTCGCCAAGGCCAGGAGACGCATGCTGGTTAGCTCAGAGCCACGGAACTCCTCCATCTGTTGACCATGAACACTGAGAAACAGTGAGACAGATTGTATTGAAAGAATATCTTCAATACCTAAGAAAATCAAAAAAAGCAAACATTTTAATAAAATGATAGTCAGTCCTAACACAGTTTAAAATATATAACTGAGTCCAAAATTATTACGTAGAGAAGAGGTGCAGATAGACATCCTCCCAGAAGTGTTGGGGTCCCCAGTCCTGAGGTGGCTGACCCAGGGAGGGATTCTGACTGTTCAAAAGCTGGAAAAACCATTGACAGAACTGCCTGGCCAGTGCCAGATGGTCAAAACCAGCCCAATCCTCTGTCTCAGAGGACATAGACGCTGATGGTCTCAGACCTGGGCTGGTCTTAACTGATGGGGTTTGTTGGTCCAATGCCTACAAATAAGCAGACAAAATCATAAGTTAAATGTTCTATGGAACAGATAAACGAACAAGGCAAAATAATAATATTAACATGTTCTATGGAACATAGAAACAAACATGTGAGATGCTACGCTGACTGGCTGTCTACCTTTCCCGTAGACCAGAATCTCAGAGTCTTCTTCACTAGCTGGCGTTTATCGCTATCCGTGGGCATCACAACCCCCTCTTTCGCCAGGTACTTGAATATGATGTCACGGTGCACCTTTCTTCGTTTCAGCAGCTCCTCGGCATCCTTCGTGTATGAAAGAATAGCCTCGACTGCCTCTGAAACATACAAAGACACCATTGAAATTGTACTATGATATCCCATTACTGATTAAGACAGGTAGCAAACTGTTTCTAGCCACTAAGTTATTACCGGTAGTACTTTCCACCGCAATAAGTTTGTTTGTAACTGTGTCGCTAAGAGAAAGTACGTCCTTCTTTGACATGATATCAAACATATTTTTAAAGCCATTGCGCTCTGCATCGGACAAACCAGACATATTTAAAACCATAAATCGAATGTTTCATCCAGTACACACTGAAGCAGTAGCCCTAGTGGGGGTCTGCACTTCCGCGATCCGCTTCTCTCTAAGATTAACTGGGTAGCAACCAGAACGTCCGAGAGGAAACAAACCACAGCTCGTGAAAGGTTCCTAGCAGTGTCGATTTCCTACTGCCATCGACACAGACCAAAGCATAAGGGACAGAGATGGAGAGCTTACGCACACTGTGCCATCTGGCTATATGAGCTCTGTAATACTTTACAGAATTTACTAGCTAATTGTTTTCATTTAATAATGCATACTAAGGCTCAAAAGCATAGAATGGCGTCATTTATTCCATTATTAATCTCTTAGATTTGGAAGTACAGTACTGTAACTGTTGTAGAAAAAGGAGGGGGTCCGACGCTGCACGATAAGGTAGGAAACGATTATAGATACTGCTGACCGTAGATTGCTAGATGGCAAGCAAACGTTGTAGACTGTTTCATATTAGATAGTTATATTCGAGCATATCATTTTTTTATGATAGCCTCAGGTTGACCAGTGGCATGGTGACAGAACGTCGCACATTTTTAGGTTCATTGCTAGCTGTTCACTGCTAGTGCTAGCTAAGGTTAGATGTCTTGGTATTAACCTCAAACTAACTAAATTACCAGAGGATGGACGGCTGCAGTGGAGTGAACAATGAAGTGGACACTGCGGTGACGTTAGCTTTATACTGAAGATTCAGACTTTGATCGACAATACCTCGTCAATGAAAACTGCCAGAAAGAAACAACTTAGCCTACATTTTCCCAATATGCTTTTATCTCATTTGCCTGTCAATGAAAAACGTCATTAGCTCTGAGCCATTACAACTTTTCTCTATCTAACCATTAAATATAACTTCAGGGACAACTGCCCTACCGTAAAAATCCTTTTAGTTTTAAAATTTTTCTTAAATGTCTGGAATATGTTCAGAATTTTAAAAGCACTTTGGATAAAATAAATGTCAATAACTCGGACCCAATATAACTTTTATCAAAAATAATCAACTAATACAATTTCTGGCTACCATCAGCATTCTTTAGTTTTGCAATTACTGACAAATAGACAATTACTGATAATTTTAAACGCATTATTATTCAAATACATGTCAAGACCCAAATAAATAAGCTCAGACCCAAATAAATAAATTGGACCAAATAGAACTTTTGTCAAAATAACCAACCGATATAGGTTAAGGGACATTGTACCTACCTTTAATTTTCCAATTTTGGTCTTTTTTATTCGTTTTTAAAGAATTTTACCATGAAACATTTTTAATATCTCTGAGCCAATAAAACGTTCATCCATATAATCAACAGAAATAGCTTCAAGGAAGACTGCTGTACCATCAGCATCAAGTCATGTTGATGTTAGGTCCAGTGTCCCTAAATTTATATGCATTGGATATTTGGCTTACTGTCTTATTTGGTCCGATCTATTTTTCTGAATACAAGTCAATAAAACTATTACTAACTTGACAAATTATAAAAATGCAAAAAATATCAATACTGATGGTAGGGAAAAGAATCCTGAACTCTTAGTTGTTTTGAGATGTCGGTTTTGCATATAAAGCAATTGCATTTTTCAGGTGACAATAAATTCATTATGTACTTTCAACATTGTCCCTTAACTGAGAATAAACGGAAAATCAACATGACTGTAAAGTCGTCTTTTGAAAATGGAACGAAACAGCAAAAACAAGGAATGTTGGAAGGCCTAATCTTTAATGTACAGCTAACTTAACCGCAGTGAAGTGGACGACCTAGTCAAACGGATGATTGCAAGAGTAACAGCACACAGCCACATTAAATAAATAAATACGAACTAATACTGTACTACATGGGAATAACCATTAAACATCAAATTAGCTGGACTACAGTGGGACACATGATGATAGGTTTGAGGATGTCAGCAGCTGCATTGATCTGATAGCAGATTGTTTATGTTGTTTTTGTTCGTAAGTGAGATCTGAAGTGAAATGAACGTCGACCAACGGTTTTTGCCAAGTTAAATAAGGTAGAGGAGCCATTTAGCTGAAGAAGTTGGTAATAGTGAGTCTGGCAATGTGTCTGTAGCAAGGGTTAAGTATCGATTTATTTAATGATTCCTCAACACAACAGATTCATGCTTAAACCACAGAATCCCACACCAGTGTGTTAAATGTCACAATGGAGTTAATAATAGACTTTATTCAGTATTGAGTGACTGCAGATAAGCTGGCCTTGAGGAAGAAGTAGACAAGTGTACCAAGATATTATCTACCAAATTAGCCCATATTGCAAATCACTGTAGCTTCCCCATTAAAGAACTAGCTAAGCCTACATCACTATTTCCACACCTCAAGAAAATGTTGTAAAAGCACTGTTCATTTCGACATCGCCACTTCTGCCAACCAACAGTAGCTGCTTCCTCAACATCTTTCTCTACTCTGTCTTCTCTGGGGCTGTTTAGATGGGGGACTCTGAGGGCATGGTGCTGGGCAGGGTGGTCATCTACTCTGTGATGGGCTGTCCCCATTGTGTGCAGGCGAAGAACAGCCTTGGCCAGCTGGGGCTGCCTGTTTGTGCTGTGGACATGGGAGAACACCCGGAGCTCTGGGGGAGGGTTAACGAGCTGACCGGACAAACCACAGTTCCTCAGATCTTCTTCAACGGTGTCCACATTGGGGGGGGCGATGACTTACAGAAACTGGTGAGCACACTGATCCGCTGTCATTTCAGTGGCTGAGATAAACAGATCAATTGTCTGTCTGTTGTACTCACCCGAATAAGCTTTAGTTACTTTCCAAAAACCAAATGACACTGGTTTGTTTTTGTAGAACATCACTTTTTTTCTGAATGACCTGCTTGATTAAGGAAAGGTTGAATAAAACTGTTCATTGCAGGCTCCCGAGGAGCTGGAGCGTCTGGTGTGTCTGGTGAGGGAGGAGGCTGTCCCAGCAGATGGCCCACCCCTGCCAAAGGAGAACCAATCACCTGGCTCAGGCACAGTTGGAGGTGTTGATGGAGGTCAGTGGACACATAGGAGTCCTTTGTCTAATTTGATTTGGGTTGATGTGGAGTAGACTTAGAATGGCTAGACATTCAGTGAAATGTGTTTATTAGGGGGGGTGGGGGGGGGTGCTTATCAGTCAGTTGCAGTTCTATGGTCTGAACTCTCCATTCTAGAAAACAGGTCTGTCCTCTTCCCAAAATGTTCATTTAGTCGAAACCCACATTGCAAAACTACTGTAGAAGTACGGGTCTGACCTTGAGCTATAATTCCACTGGGTTATTCTGACATGGTACTGTTGAAATACCGGTGGTAATATCAGCCCTGTAAGACCTGTCTGTCTGTCTCTGTCATTTCTTGTGGAATGTAGGCGTCTGCTACATGAGAGACAGACAGGTTTTGTTTTAGCATCCCCAGCTGTGCGCGTGTGGTTGTGTTTGTGCACGTGTATGAGTGTTTGCGTGTGTGTGGGTTCCAATCTTCTGTCATCACGGCAGATAGAGGCCCATGTAGAGACAATGGATTAGTGTTATCTGATAGCCCCTGACCAGCCAACACCTGGCCTCTGCCTGTCTCAGTTATAGGCCAGCCTGCTGCCTCTCCAGTCTATAAAATAAATTCATAAAGACTACAGGGTAAGAAATGCATATTACATTTGGCATTGTAGAGAGATATGAAATGGAGCATTTCTCAATTGCTCCAATAATTTGCTCTTACATTCCTGTAGTATTGATGTCAGTTCAGCGGCATTTATTCAACAACAAAACAAAAATGTACCTGTTCCCACAAATGACGCCCTTTATACCTACCTTGCCGAGTTTAAGTGTGACAGGGATTTATTAGAGGATGTGGTAGAGGAGTTCAAGCAGAGCAGTGTGATTGGATGTCAGTGGAGTGGACTGAGCATGTGCAGAAACAGCTTCACAGGAGCACAGCTGGTTGGCTGGCTGTAGAAGGACAGGGGCATGGGTATGTCCTCCGGAAGTCGTGGAACGAACATTCCTATTCATAGATTCTACCCATTTATTGTTATTCTATTTTTCAATTCTGTGATTCTATCTAATCAATCTCTTACTATGCCAGAGCGAGGTAAGGCTTGTGAGACTGGACAGTTGTTACTGGACAGGAAGTACATGGTGGGCATGGCAGAGAAAGGGAAGAGGGAGGAGTTTGAAGCGAGTGACAGTCTGTACAGGCTGATGGAACATCACACTCCGCCCTGAAATCAGGACAGACTGCTGCATGCTCCCTTTTAAAGGGTAGGTAGGGAGGACTTTTTTAGAGGCTGGTTCTTCTCAAGGTTTTTCCCTAATATGGTGCTTTTCCTTGCCAACTTGTCTCTGCTCTGAGCAAATAGATAAATACTTACTGCCTGTATAGCTTTAAACAGTTTTCTTAGGTGGCCAAATACTTTTGCAAATGACTGTATATATATAGAAATAATATAAACTTAAGTGCTATATATATATATATATATATATATATATATATATTCACAGTATGTATGCACATAAGTTTATATTATGTCTTTATTCTCTCTCTTGTGCTTTATGTATTTCTCTCTATCAGCTGCAGAGTTGTCAGTCATTCTGAGGGATATGATCCTGAAGTTGTTTTCGGAGTATCTCTCCACTGATGGAAAGGTAATAGCCAAAACAAAGAAAAAATGAATGCTCCCCTGAAACAGATCTATGAAAATATGACATCACTATAAGTGTTTCTATACAGAGTGTGGATTACAAGGCAATGTCCCTGAGCCCGGTGTTTGAGCACTACTGCGAGCTGGCAGTGCAGCTACAGAGAGTAGAGCTGCTGTCTCTGACCAGAGAGGAGAAACTAGCCTTCTTCATCAACACCTATAATGCTCTGGTGATCCACGGAAACCTCAGACTGGGAGCCCCCACCAACATGTGGCAGCGTTACAGGGTAGGAGGACCATCTAGGGATGTGGAGAACTAATAAACCACTCAGCACTGTCTGGCCTTGACTTGTTTTTGTTCCTGTGTTTCGTTTGCAGTTCTTTAACTATGTGAGCTACCTGATTGGAGGAGAGGTGTTCACACTACAGGACATAGAGAACGGAGTTCTGAGGGGGAACAGAAAGGGTGTCGCACAGCTTCTCAGACCCTTCTCTAAGACTGACCCTCGCCTACAGGTACACAACACTGTTTGACAGAAAAGGCTACTTAACTCATCGTCATACATTTATGTGGTTCCATTTACTTTTTCTGGTGAAATGTGTGTTTCTTGGCACAATCTGTAGAAGTGGTTGTAATTGTTATTCTCTTTTCGTCCACCAGGTGGCTCTCCCAGACGCTGAGCCCCTTGTCCACTTTGCCCTGAACTGTGGCGCTAAGGGCTGTCCACCCATCAAAACGTACACTCCACAGGTAACACGATATGGTACACTTCAAATGCTGCACATATAGTGGAACAATCTATTGGAGCCTAAAGTTTGAATAGTCACATGAGGGGTCCCCTCCCACCAATCAGGACGTCGACTGTCAGCTGCGCACTGCAGCAGAGGCCTTTCTGGAGGACGACGACGGCTGTGTGGTGGATTCTGAAAAGGGAGAAGTCCGTCTCAGCCAGATTTTCAAGTGGTACAAGGCAGACTTTGGAGGCACGGACGAGAAGGTACCTCAGCACTGTCTTTGTAGAGGCAGCTAGCCTAGGAGTTAGTAGGTATTTCACTAGTAACTGAAATGTAGTCGAATCCCTGACCCGGATGAAAAATCTGTTGTTCTGTCCCTGAGAAAGACTGTTGACCTTAATTGCTCCCAGATTGCTGTTGTAAATGAGAATTTGTTCTTCCGGGGTAAAGTTAGGTTAACAAAACACTGCACTTTCACCTTTAACTGAAGTGTACAATGTATTAAACCCTCCTCCAGACTTCTTAACTACAGCTAAAATTAGCTATTAACAAAAGGCCCATCTCAGAAGGTTCTGACCAGTGGTTTGCCCAAAAAATGTTAAATTGGGTGGCCAGATGTGTAATTTCTTACACCTTTCCTTCATACATTTTCTTTACTGTTTAGTGTGTATTTATTACCAGATTTATACTTTTGATATTGCTTTTCAACAACAAAAATAGCTGGAAGACATCTTTTAAGTCTACTGTCCTAACTCAGACTTGCCCCGTCTCTCTTCAGCTGCTGAACTGGATCCTGGAGCACATGGGGAAGTCGCCCAAGAGGTCCAGCCTGCAGAGTGTCCTCTCCTCTGGGAAGATCAAAGTCAGCTACCTGCCCTACGACTGGAGCACCAACAACTCTCACTGAAGCAGAGGAACAAGCCATAGAAGCACACTGTTTTGTCAGCAACACAAAGAAACCCTGCTCAGCGGGGCAGACAGTACTAACATCAGTAGAGGTCTGTATGTTTAATCTCACACTCCTCCTCAACTACCAGGCTACAGCATGTGGATCATTTTGGTCTGGTTTTACTTCCTCTTCCTGGATCTTCCATTTGAGCCTTGAAAGTGTTAATGCTGCATTTTAGCACACCTATTTATTATAAATTGTAAAGCATTGATTAAAAATAGATATATTGATACTACATCCAATAGGAAGGCTTGAAGTCCACGCATGTTTATGATCCAAGTCAACACTTGACAAATTTGTACTTTTTTAACAAGAAAATAGTTGCCTATTTAAAGAAAACTGTTTTATTCCTAATTGTAGTTTCATCTGTTTAATGCACACCCGATTTAGCTTCTCTGAATAACTAGGTACTGGTTCACCACATTGCTTTCAGAAAAAGCTTTGTTTTATTAGCACTCTGAGTATCTTCTAGCACATTTGTCTACAAATCTATTACAGGACAATAGAGGGTTAGATTCCTTGCTACCCACAATGCACTTGTGTGTTCTCAGGTCAGCTTCCCCACGTTAGAGTGGGAGGAGAGGGCTTTCTTTGTGAACGAAATCAAGAAAATTGTTGTCATCCCTGTTTCACAATAGATTTTGTTCACCAATCCAACATGCTTTGTGTCTGTACATCTAGTGAGGCAAGTGGTACTGTCAAGAAGGGAATAACTCTCAAGCCTAGAAACTGTTTATGCATAAGCCTCAACCTTTTTACGGTTTGTCTCGTTCACTTACTGAAATGCATGTTACAATGACTGGAATGCCATATTAGTTTGATGCATGCATTCATGTATGTATGCCTGGGCTAGTGTATGTTCTAACCCTGAAGCCTGTTGATAGGATGACCCTGTTCTTTAGCCAGTGCCTTCTAACCCTGCATGACAAATACCTCAGACCCTGGCACATCCATTGCTAGTACTCTTTATCCCCACTTCTAACCCTGTTACACATCAGCCTGTTGTAGCACAGAACTTAGTACTCCATACTACCGCAGTGGTAACTACGTGTAAGTACTACTGTGTAGACCTATTTGCAAGTTACTTTAACTTGCGCTGTGTTCTTCAATCCTGATCCTGGATAGCCGGTGTTTTCCGACTTGTTCTGACACTTCACTGCCAGACCTGTTTAAACTTGTTAATGAGACCATGGCTGAAATCCCATGGCCCTATTCCCTTCAGCCCTCCATTTGCGTGTTCAAAGCTGAGGGAGTACAGATCGAATCCAGTGGCCCCTTTGCACCTCAGGTGGCGAGTTTGCATCAATTGAGCCTTTAATAAGCAAATTGGAATTCCATAATGCACTACATCTTCTAATTATATCTGTCTGAGACTTGACATGTAAATGATACACCTGCTAAAGTAAATGTTTAATAACGGTTCTCTATGTTATGCACATTGTATTTAGAAGTGGGACACGAGGTTGCATTAATCAACTCATGAGTGCATCCCATAGTTGAAGGGTTTATAATCTGCTTGGCCTCTCTTTTGAAGTCACCCTCCATATTTTGTCCGCAACACATTGTAGGGCCACCCGAGCAAGTTGGAGTTAGGGACTGCTTTGAGGTTCACGGTTTGATTACCTCCAAGACCAGTAATGAAGAACACTTTTAGTGGGGTTTTAAGTACCTACAATGAGCTTTTACTCTGAAGGAAATCCTAAAATATGGAGAGCTCAGTCTGCTACAATGACTATGTGTACCTCCTTAAACTTACCTCATCTCTCTTTGTACTTGAAAAAGTGATGCAAACCTGTATAGAATACTGTCATGACTTTTGTCTAGATCAAACTATGATCTAGCCAACTGAAGCAATACTTTTGATTGAAATTATGCAATTTGTGATTTAAAATAAAGAATTTCTTATAGTTCACTGCTTTGTGCCCTCTACCTTGTTGACCCAGGCAATCTTGTCATTTTTGTAAATAACCATCACAGCTAAGCACTTAAGGTTCATAGTGGAAATTGTTTATTGAAAACAAAGTCAGTAATTTTTCTTTAAGAAAAATAGAGTAATTGAGAAGGATATTTTTACATTAAGTACAAACTTAATAAATATCAACATTGGTACATATAAATGACCAATGCAGGTAAGTGCACATCATCACATTATCAGTTCATTAACAGTGATTTTTTTTCCCCATTCATCTTGATGCTCTTTTACAAAAGAATTGTCATCAAATGCATAGATGACCAGTTTCTAATACACTGTGAAACTGTTTTTCATTTCTGGCATTAGAAAAATTCTGTTCAAATACTGAATAACATTGACCCAAAAATGTCAGATTTTATGTCTCAACTAAAACGTATGTCAAACTGAATATAATTCAAAGTACTTTTGAAACACCTATCTACAGTATGAATCTTCATACTGAGATTTTAAAATACTTACTGAAAGTATTTTAATGAGGGTTGGCAATTACTGAAATGCAGAACTGTTTGGTCTAGACCTATGTACAGTGTATTGCAGTATTAACACTGATTAAAGAATGTTGTAGGATGTAGAGTGACAATAGTCTGCCATGAAACTGGCCCTACAGCTCTCAGAGCTGAATGTGTGCTAGTATTGCCTGTGATGGGCCCAGTTCAGAGGACAGACAGAACACACCTGAAGAGCAC
>JACXGI010000947.1:68773-98110 GCA_016801175.1 Esox masquinongy
CACACACACACACACACACACACACACACACACACACACACACACACACACACACACACACACACACACACACACACACACACACACACACACACACACACACACACACACACACACACACACACACACACACACACACACACACACACACACACACACACACACACACACTTCTAAAATGTAAAAAAACAATGTAAAACAAAAACAAGTACGGTCATTTCATTTTGTAAACCAGCCATTGTGTACTGCCCAGGACTCGTGTCGTTGTCATTTGGTTCCCCTAACCGTTCACCGGCTGAAGCGTCACTCCCATACGTGCTACTTACTGTCATCATCCGAGTCAAAGCTGAAGAGGGACGAGCACGTGTTTAGGGAGATGTGCTTCTCCAGGTCCTCGGGACTGGTGAAGGAGGAGAAACACTTGGAGCAGCGCTGTCTCTGAGGAGGGACCTCCTTCTCGGCCACAGCCCTTTCCGGAACGTTCTTCTTCCCCAGCACACTCTTCACCGCGGCCTTGCTCTTTTTGACAAGCCCTTCAGAAGCTGCTTCGCCGGGCTTCCTGCGCTTGCGCATGCTCAGGGCTGCCTCGTTTAGGTACGTAGAGGGGGGTGGGCGGATGAGGGGAGCTTTGGCCAGGGGTAAGTAGGAAGGATCCTCTGGTTTGAAAGTTTTGTGTTCTGCAATGACTGGTTCCTCGCCACCGGGCATCACCTGGGCCAGAGTGATGATATTGTCCACTTCCCTCATGGTCATGGTCTCGGTGAACGTCTGGAGGATTCTGGCAGGGGGCATTGTGTTTGTGGTGATTTGGGATGTGGCAGGGTCGGCTGTCTCAGGGGCTTGGTCTTTGTTGGCCTCTCCATCACAGCCGTTGATGGGTTTCGGTGGGGTGTGGTGCGTTGGCGTGGTGACGGCAGCACTGGCAGTATCTGAAGTCTCCACGTGGCTGTCGTTGTTACCATTGGTGTCCCCCTCCAGAGTCTCCTTTACGGTTGGTTCCGGGGGCTTGTCTTTACTGTAGTGTCTCCACTCGTGGTCGTGGAGCAAGGGGAGGCGCGAGAAGGTCAGCCCACAGCCAGTGTACCCACAGAGGGCCTGGAGAGGCCGGTGGGTGTCCATATGCTCCCAGAGCAGTTGGGTTCTGGAGAAACGCTGGCCACAGTTCAGGTGGAGACACACCTGCTTTAGAGGGGCATCGTGGATCTTCATGTGGTCTACGAAGTGTTGGTGGTTCCAAAGGTACCTGAAACAGAAAAAAGGTAGACATCAGCAACACCATTTAAACCAGGCCGTAAAGGGATACTTCACCATTCTGGCAATGAGGCCACTGGCGCACATTTGAATTAATGGCGAACATTTTTTGTCACTAGCCGATACCATAGACCTCCGGTCTCCTCTAATGTCCTAGATAATGCACACAGAGACAGAAATCCTATCAACAAATTAATCTGACTAATAATAAGTAGATGAAGGGCCTCTGCCAAAATCCCAGAGTATCCCCTTAATTAATTTACCAGTAAACCATTAATAGGCTGGTTCCAGAGTTGCAGCTGATAATAGAGCTATAGACTGGTTTGGTAATCAGCGTGTAGTTTCTCAGGCCTGGCATGAGTTGACATCTCATGGTTGAAATGTTGCTGTGATAAGTCTCATATTCCAGTAGTGTGTGGAGTCTGCCTCTTTTACCTGCTACAGTGAATGCACTTCTCATGTGGATCAGAGTGCCTGGATTTAGGAGTTGGTGTCTCTCTTTGTCCCCTCCAGCCATGCACTGTCATATCCTGGCTCTTCACCCTCTGTTTCCAGGGGGCTTCACCGTCAGGGCTCAGCCCTTTGGACACAATTAGCTCCTCTTTAGACTTGGGCTGGGTGTAATGTCTCCACTCATGTTCATGGAGAGAGGAGATCGTAAAGAAGATCTTCCCACAGCCCAAGTAACCACAGGGAGCTTGGAGTGGCCGGTGGGTGTCCATGTGGTCTTTGAGCTCCTGGACAGTCTTGAAGCGCTGGCCACAGTTTATGTGAGGGCAGGCCTGTTTCAGTGGAGCATTGTGAACCTTCATGTGGTCTCTGTAGTGCTCGAACACCAACAGGATCCTGGAGCATAATAAGGAAACAAGACATTAAGTGGCACCATTGTACAATCAAGGGATGCAATGATAAGAAAATTATTGGCATATCAATAGCTGGTATTCATATACCATTAAGTGCTCTGACATAGTTGGCAACCTTAAAAACACAATACGTCAAGGCAGGGCTTCAAGTTAACTTTTTGGCTCACCAGCAAATGTATTGGGTAGATTCAAAATCTACCAGCCACTCATTTTGGCAGTCAATACCGTTACACCTAAAACACCAAACGAACACGTATACTGTGTAATGATTCAAAGAAAAAGAATACATGTATTTCTAGTAACAAGTAATGTGGTATATTGCTGCTCAATTTACAAAAAAATCTTGTGACCTCAGTCTAATTTAAGACAAAGTATCACAGCTCGGAAATGTTCCGCTGCGTCTGAAAAGAGGTTACTGTGGTAAAGGAGATGGCAGCACTTGCGTGCATTTGTCTGCAGTCTCTCGCTAGCAGACTAGAATCTGACTGTCCTGTAGTAATTTGACACTGTTGCTGGCAGTTTAAACTCAAACATAGAAAACCACCACACGTGTGAACCAAACAATGGACACAGAAACGCTGGCATCTGGCCCTTTTCAGGTGAAAAGTATCTTGCGCTTGAAAATAAACCTTCAACGATCCATTCCGGTGAAGCACAGTCCACTGGCAAGACCCACTTCACTCAGCTACGACACACCTGGTACGACAACTGACCATTCTGATCTAGGGGGCTGGAATATTGGGACAGGGGCCCGTGCCCAACCTGGGAAATAACCTGTGTGAACAGACCCTTCTTACCTCTGACAGATCAGGCATTTCCCCTTCCCCCACTGGAAAGTCTTCTCCAGGACAACAGAGTCTTCCATGTGGTAGGTAGCAGCGTGTCTCAGCAGTGACGGGCCAATCCTTGTAAAGATGCTGTCACAACCCTCGGCGGGGCACAGGTGGTACTGCTTCTGTTTCCCCTCCTCCTCCTCCTCACCACCCTGGCTCTCTTTCTCCGACTCCACATCTCTCACGATCACCACTTTGTCCTTCACAGTCACCTGTTCATCCTTCACCTCCACCTGGTGGTTATCCGTGTCTTTTTTACACTTCAGATTCTGGGTTTTTTTGATCAGGTTTCTCAGGTTCTGGATGATTCGACTCTGCTTGCTTACCACTGGCTTGACTTTAGCACGTCTGGGTTTGGGAGACTGGTCCGCCAAAGACGGAGAATCAGTCACATTGTCACTGGGTTTAGTCTCATTCTCTGGAGCATGATTAAGCTTCCCCATAAGCTTTGCATCTCCATTGACAGCAGGTTTGATCTTACTATTGAGCACGGAGGTTCTCAGTTCCTCTATGTGCTCTAGAACATGTTCCTTGGCGTGATTGTACCGCCGGAAGTGTTTTCCACAAAAGACACAGCTGAGCCGGGTCTGTCTTAGCTTCAGGTGAGCCAGGGTGTGTCTCACCACATTGCCTCCCTTGTAGAGCTTCTGGCAGTGGCTGCAGTGGAAGCGTAGGTGCTTGGAGCGACCTGGAGCCTTGTCTGGTGGTGGGCCTTCATCCTGCAGGAAAACAAGCTGTTACGTAGTCAAAGTGAAGAGGTTATATAAACAGAACCAGGTGTACTAGAGGACTGTTCTAAATAAATTATAGGTTCATTACTAACCTGAGTGTTGGGTTCTAGCCCCGCCTCTATCACTGTGGCATCACCTTCTGTCAAAGTTAGTTCCTTAGCGTCCATCACTTTAGAGATTTTGGAGTACATGTGGAACAGTTTCAGTGGGCACTCCTCCATCTCCAAGGCTGGACCGTCCAGCTCTGGATCAGTCTGCATGCTGGGACCTTCTAAAACCTTTAAGTCTGAAGGCTCCAGGTCTGAAGACTCCACATCAAAATGCTCTACCACTGAAGATTTGAAGTCGAAAGGCTTTACACCTGAAGGCTCTACCTCTGAAGGTTCCATTTCCAAGGTCTCTACCACTGCAGGCTCAACTTCCAAAGGCTGTACCATTGAAGGCTCAACCTCCAAAGTCTGTACCACTGAAGGCTCCACTTCCAAAGTCTGTACCACTGAAGGCTCAACTTCCAAAGTCTGTACCACTGAAGGCTCAACTTCCAAAGTCTGTACCACTGAGGGCTTAGCTTCTAGGGGCTCTACAACTGAAGGATCCCTTTCTAAAGGCTCTTTCACAGAAGGCTCTAACACGAAAGGCTGTACATTTGTTTCCAGGTCATACTTAAATGGTCTCTCAGCATACAGACCATTAGGCTGTCCCATGTTAACGTATTTTTCAGACTCACTGTGCTGTTGTTTAATACTAACACTGGGTTGTAGACTATTCTCTACCACCTCCTGGTCCACAGGCACTTCATTTTCAGGGAAGGACAGCTCCATGCCAGGTACAGTCCTACGATAAGGTCTCTTGCCCTCCCTTATTTGCCTCCTCTCTCTCTTGTCCACCTTTTTACGCCCCCTTTTTTTCCCTTCCCCTTTTCCCTCTTCTCTCTCACTTTTATCCTCTCCTTCATCCCTCGTCTCTTCAATACCTGGTGGTCCTCTCAATCTCAATCCCTCCCTTCCCTTCACCCTAGTCCCCCTCTGGGACATGTTCTCGGTTTGTCTGGTCACCTCCAGAAGTAGCCATCTTGGTTTTCTGCCGCGTCTCTTAAGGATTTTGTTCTTTACGTGCCTGGCCAAGTATTCCCTTTGCCGGTTGGCAGGTGGCTTAACAGAGTTTTCAGAACTGTGATTGTGTCTGAGGGAGAAATTAATATCTGGATCGTCAGCACAGTCAACATCAGACCTACACCTTGTTCTCCTCCTCCACCTTCTCTTCTTCCTCCTTCTTACAGGGAAGCCCCCACCCTCTCCCTCTTCAGGCGCTGGTTCTATTGTCTCACAGCTCTCCAGTGCTGTGTTGGTATTCAGGTGGAGGTGGGAAGCATCTGTGTGTATTCTGCATGTCTCCTCCTCCATCCAGTAACTTGGAATCCATTCCTCCTCCACCTGCTCCCACTCCTCTTCCTCCCTCAGCTCGTTAAGAGCGTCTCTCATGGCCTTGTCAGTAATCAACTCGAGGCAGTGTGTTCTCAGAGTGAGGAGATTCCAGAACTCTGGGTCGAAGAACAGCCCTTCCTTCAGCACCTGGACCACATATGAGCAGTTACAATTATTAATGAATGCATCCTCAATATGAAAACTCAAAGGCAAGTCTTTTTTTTTTTGTCAAAATACAGGCCAACAATTTATTGTAATTTAATGAACAGGAGTGGTAGAAAAAAAGCATGACAATGGTCTCTGTTCCAATCTTTTACTTGTTAAATGCTCTATTTTGCAATTGAATGTTTTGGGCACCATATGTCCCACCTTCCAGGTGACCTCTAACCTGTAGGACATAGAAGCGGATGTTGGTTCTGACAGGGGTGTGGTGGGGGTGGGGCTCCTCGTCGGGGTGTGTGTAGAGCAGATACACGGTCTTGTAGGCCTCCACACTGCGCTCCAGACAAAACACCAGCAGGGCACAGAGGCGACACACCTCCAGGTCGCTGGGGAGCAGGAAGGCGATGGCCTTACACAGTAGGCAGCGTGTCACAGGGTCAGACTGGAGGTCTGTCTGCAGCGCTGTAGCACAAAGCTCCACACATAGCGGCACTCCCTCATTACCCATCTGACAAAGAAATAACAACAATGTGTTGAACTGACTGTGTGAATCATGGAACAAAGTGGATTTTAAGTCGCCATCGGAAGCAAAGAAAAGTGTCCCCAATTTGGAAGTGACAGGTTGGCTGTGCACCCACCTCTGTAGTGATCACTTTGATGAAGGGGAAGATGGCTCTGGCATTGATGGCGGAGAGCATCAGCTGACGACACTCAAACAGAAAACTCTGCTTAGAGGGATGGGCCCTGACGTACAGTCTGCTCCAGAGGAACACCAGATCCCTGTATGAATACAACACAGTCTACAATGTTACAATTGTGTCATTATAAAGCCGTTAATAGAGGTGAATCCTGAATAGATTTACAACATGTAGTATATACATCTTACATAAAAAAGTGTTACTGACCAGACGTGGTATATCGGTAACAGTGTTACTGACCAGACGTAGTATATCGGTAACAGTGTTACTGACCAGACGTAGTATATCAGTAACAGTGTTACTGACCAGACGTAGTATATCAGTAACAGTGTTACTGACCAGACGTAGTATATCAGTAACAGTGTTACTGACCAGACGTAGTATATCAGTAACAGTGTTACTGACCAGACGTAGTATATCAGTAACAGTGTTACTGACCAGACGTAGTATATCAGTATCAGCGTTACTAGCCAGACGTAGTATATATAAACAAGTGTTACTAACCAGATGTAGTACATATCTCCATTGTGTAGCTGTTGACTGAGGAAGGCTTTGCACAGAGAAAGCAGCAGCTCATCTTTTTCTTGGCTCTCTGTGTTACAAATGATCTCTACAGCATCTCTGCCATCTAGCTCAGCGATCTGGGGGCATGGGGGAAAAACATGAATCCACTTTGATAATTAGAAAGTCTGTTAGACGATGATGCAGAGTGATATGCATTTAGCTATACCTCTTTGTGCAGGTGTTCGTGCAGCGAGGTCTTATACAGGCAAGTGAGATAGGCCTGGTGAAAGAACAGGTGCCTTCCCACCACTGGGTGCTCCAAGCAGCTCTTAGCCAGGGCCATAGCTTCCTGCACACGCTCACAAGCCTGCAGGTAGCGAACACGCAGCTCAAAGAACACTGGCTTCTCTGAGCTCAGATACTTCTCCACTTTACCAGGGAGATAGAAAGAGAAAAGGGAGGAGAGAGTGAGATGAGACCAGAGGGAATACATTGACTCCAAAACAAGCTGGGGGGAAAAGGAGTACCTTCTGTTTGTGTGATACCAGTGTCTTTCAGGATTGCCTGTAGAGTCGGTCTCTCCCAGGGTCCACCATCTTTGATTACTTGCCTCACCTGCAGCAGGTAAATGTTCCTGTGTCTCAGCAGGCGGCGGTGGCAGGCCTAGGAGAAGGTGTTATTCAGTTTATTGCACTACACGTTTGCATTTAGAATTTACAAATAGTCTACATCACAGTTAGCGCTACCTGAAATGAAGCTAGTATGTCCTTCAACGGAGCCTCTTGAAACTCTTCTTTACCAAAGAACAGCATCAGCTCAAAAAAGCTCCTGAAAATGACATTTGTGTATATGAACATTTGCAAAATAAGATTGTACAAAATAAATTTCAAAGTAAACAGAATTTGGATCTGCATGAAAATGTAAGACGTATATAGGTGCTTACAAGGCCAGACTGCTGAGAGCATAGCAGACATGCTGACAATCGTCGGGGTAAGCAGCAGTGGCTCTGGTGAAGCAGGTAAGAGCCGTCCGCAGCACCTTCAGCTGGGGCAGAGGCACCTGCCATCTCTCGGTATGCTCCTCCACCAGCTAGAAAAGGAGAAAGTCAGTCAGACAAATGCTGGGGTAAAATGCGCAGGCCTTTGCAGATTGGATTATCGAGTCATCTGTGGATTAGGTATTGAAGAGAGATGCGCAAAACCGTGTAGCTGGTATTGAAGGCTAGGCTATCTGGCAAAATGTAAACAAAACATTCTACGATTCTATCTAAGAAAAACGTATTTGACTAGAGTGGTTATGTCACCGTATTGTTCTCCTAGAACGCTGAACTAGAACTGGACACATCATCAGTAGGCTAACTTGCAGGCAAACAGTTCTACAGTGACAATATAACTACGCTACCACTCCGGCTAACTTTCAACTTTACAATGAAGTAACATCAGCTAACGTTCAAGTTAGCTACGTTAGCTAGCTAAAAGAAAGACGTTAAATCAAATAGCTATCTATGTAGCTAGGCAACTAAATCATACGTTACATTAGGCCGTTGTGGGTTGAATAATGTGATAACTGCTAGATAGCCAACTAGCCAAATGACGTTACGAAATAGCTAATAAGTTAGTTCGCTATTCACTTTGCTGACATTAGTCAGTTAGCCAAGTAACGGTTGTTAGCTAAGCTAGCTACCTTGCTTTGTACTGTAATGTCTAATGAACAACTGAGTAGCTAACTGTAGCTACGCTAGCCAGCTAGCTAGCTAGCGATTGGCGGAAGCAGACTACTCCTCGCCCCTTTCTCAAATAAAACCAAAATTTGACGTAATTTAGCTTACCTTACAAAACTCATAGCAATATTCCTTGCTTTGCACCGAACAGTTGTCGTTAGAGTATATGTACAAAGTCTCCAGTTCCAATTCTAACCTGTCTGTTTCCAAATCACTTTCCCCATCCGCCATACTGGCTAGTTTACCTTGCACATAATCAAAGATCCTACTAGCGGATAGGTTGACTTACTACAATAACTCATATACTGGGTTTTGATTGGATATAAGCTACATCCATATGAAGATATATGATAATAAATAAAGAAAACTGAATTAAACTAAAATAACATCTGAAATGCATCTTCTTCTGAAATAACCAGATTATACAGAAAGGAGGAGCTATGAATGTCAACGGCCAATTAATTGAAGAGTGGATAACGGTCCCGCCCCGCAGACGGTCGACCAATTGCCTAAGGGTTGTCATGATGCGTCACGCAGTAGAAAAAGTTTCGGAGGAAGTCAGTTCAAGATTCTTCATTGTCTTTGGAGTACGTAATGTCACGACTCAAAAACGATATATTAAAAATAAGATATAAGATCTCAAGTAATTTAAATGCTGTTGATTTGATGATTGTTCATGTTGTGTTTCAGCTAGCGCCCTGGGTAAATGGTAATGTCCGTGCTTAGCTCGGAGCACGGTCCTCTGCCTGTAGTTCCGGGTACCTTGAGGCTTTGAGGAGGTCCAGATATGACCTACGGAAGGCCATCAGAAATGCAAAAAGACACTTCAGGGATAAGTTGTCCTCTAACTACCACAGCTCTGACCAGAGACACATGTGGTGTGGACTGCGACACATCACAGAATATAAAGGGTGAAATAGCAATGATGCCCAGCCTGCCACCTCTCTCCCCAACGAGCTCAACATCTATGCATGGTTTGAGGCAACCAACACCATTCCTTCTGGAAGGCTTGCTGAGGACCAGGAAGACCGCACTCTGTCCCTAGCCACGGCCGACGTGAGGAGAGCTTTTCAAAGAGTGAACCCAAAGAAATCACCAGGGCCAGATGGCATTTCAGGCCGTGTTCTCAAGGGGTGCACCAACCAGCTAGCGGAGGTTTTCACCTCTATATTCAAACTCTCCCTGACTCTGTAGTCCCCACCTGCTTCAAATAGACCACTCTTGTGATTAAACATTCCATCACCTGCCTGAATGACCGTCCTGTAGCACTGACCTCCATCATCATGAAGTGCTTCGAGCAGCTGGTCAGAACCCACATCCGCTCCACCCTTCCTGACACCTTGGACCCCTTTCAATTTGTATACCACCCCAACAGATCTACAGACGATGCCATCGCCCTGACAACACACACCACCCTCTCCCATCTGTAAAAAGGCAACACATACGTGAGGATGCTGTTCGTGGACTACAGCTCAGCATTCAACACTATTGCGCCTGCTAAGCTTTTTCCTAAGCCGAGGACCCTGGGACTCAACTCCTCCCTTTGCATTGGATCCTGGAATTCCTGACAAGCAGACCCCAGGTGGTAAGAATGGGCAACCTCATCTCCTCTGCACTGTCTCTGAGCATCGGAGCCCCCCAGGGCTGCGTACTCAGTCCCCTCCTGTACTCCCTGTTCACGCATACAGTTGTGCTCAAAAGTTTGCATACCTTTAGAGAATTGGTAATAAATGCACCATTTGTAAAGAAAACATGAGTGAGCAGGCAACACACGTCTTTTATTTCTTATGGGATTCACATTCAACTGTAGGTCATAACCGAATGGCACAATCATAAAACAAAACATGGCAACAAAGAAAAAAATTACCCCTGTTCAAAAGTCGGCATATCCTTAGTTCTTAATACTGTGTATTGCCCCCTTTTGCATCAATGACAGCATGCAGTCTTTTGTTACAGTTGTCTATGAGGCCCGAATTCTTGCAGGTAGTATAGCTGCCCATTAGTCTTGGCAAAATGCCTCCAGGTCATGCAAAGTCTTTGGTTGTCTTGCATGAACCGCACATTTGAGATCTCCCCAGAGTGGCTCGATGAGTTTGTGCTCAGGGGGCTGTGATGGCCACTCCAGAACCTTCACCTTTTTCTGCTGTAACCACTAGAGGGTCAACTTGACCTTGTGCTTAGGGTCATTGTCGTGCTGGAAAGTCCAAGAGCGTCCCATGCGCAGCTTTCGTGCAGAAGAATGCAAATTGTCTGCCAGTATTTTCTGATAACATGCTGCATTCATCTTGCCATCAATTTTCACAGGATTTGCTGTGCCTTTAGAGCTCACACACCCCCAAAACATCAGTGAGCCACCACGCTTCACAGTGAGGATGGTATTCTGTTCACTATAGGCTTTGTTGACCCCTCTTCAAACATAGTGGTTATGGTTGTGACCATAAAGCTCTATTTTGATCTCGTCACTCAAAATTACAGTGTGCCAGAAGCTATGAGGCATGTCAAGGTATTGTCGGGCATATTGTAACTGGGCTTTTTTGTGGCATTGGCGCAGTAAATGCTTCTTTCTGGCACCTCGAACATACAGCTCATTTTTGTTCAAGTATCGTCGTATTGTTCTCCTTGAAACAACCACACCGTCTTTTTCCAGAGCAGCCTGTATTTCTCCTGTTACCTGTGGGTTTTTCTTTGTATCCTGAACAATTCTTCTGGCAGTTTTGGCTGAAATCTTTCTTTGTCTACCTGAACTTGGCTTGGTATCAAGAGATCCCCAAATTTTCCACTTATTAATAAGCGATTGAACAGTACTGACTGGCATTTGCAAGGCTTTGGATATCTTTTTATATTCTTTTCAATCTTTATAAAGTTCCATTACCTTGTTACACAGGTCTTTTGACAGTTCTTTTCTGCTCCCCATGGCTTAGTATCTAGCCTGCTCAGTGCATCCATGTGAGAGCTAATAAACTAATTTTCTATTTATACACAGACACTAATTGCAATTTAAAATGCCACAAGGGTGGGAAATTCACCTTTAATTGCCATTTTCACCTGTGTGTGTGTCACCTTGTCTGTAACAAGGCCAAACATTCAAGGGTATGTAAACTTTTGATCAGGGCCATTTGAGTGATTTCTGTTATCGTTATAATTTAAAAAGGAGCCAAACAACTATGTGATAATAAATGGCTTCATATGATCACTATCCTTAAATTTTTTTTTTTTTTTGCATGATCAGTCTTATTTTCAAAATCAATGCCAAAATTTCACAATTTCTGCCAGGGTATGCAAACTTATGAGCACAACTGTAACTGTGTGGCCACACAGCTCCAACATCATTCTAAAGTTTGCGGATGACACCACCATCCTGGGTCTCATCTCCAACATCGATGAGACCGCTTACAGAGAGGAGGTAGGGGACCTGGCTACATGGTGCCAGGAAAATAACCTCTCTCTCAACATCTGCATGACTAAGGAGATGATCATGGACTTCAGGAAGCGGCAGAGGGAGGAACACAGCCCCATACACATTGATGAAGCTGAAGTGGAGAGAGTCTCCGACTTCAAGTTCCTCTGTGTGTTCATCAAAAATGATCTCACCTGGTCCAGGCAAGCAGACTCAGCAGTAAAAACGGCTCAAAAACGCCTACACTTCCTGAGGAGACTCAAGAAGTTTGGCATGTCTGCAAAAACTCTCACCAACTTTTTACAGGGGCAACATTGAGAGCATCCTCTCAGGCTGTATTACTGCCTGGTACAGCAGCTGCTCCACTGCTGATCGCAAGGCCCTCCAGAGGGTGAAGTCAGTAGAGCACATCATCGGCTGCCATCTCCCCTCTGTGCAAGGCATCTATCACACACGATGCCTGAGGAAAACATGGAACATCATAAGAGACTAAAGCCACCCAGGCTATGGTCTGTTCACACTGCGGCCATCTGGTAGATGTTACCAGAACATCATAAGAGACTACAGCTACCCAGGCTATGGTCTGTTCACACTGCTGCCGTCTGGTAGATGTTACCAGAGCATCAGGGCACACACTTCCAGACTCACAGTTTCTTCCCCCAGGCCAATAAGGCTTCTTAACCAGCAGCATTGATCTATGATCATATTGATCACATGATCACTTCAAATGCTCTGATGACTTTCTATGCACATTCCCAATTTACATTAGCATATTTTAATGTACCAGTCATAGGCAATATTACACTTATATTTATAATATTTAATATTTCTTTCATATTGTTCATTTACTCCCTTTCTACACTCTTTGCAATTGCTGTTAGTTTACGTTATGTATATTTTTTCTATTTTTTGCTTTATATTTTACTTAATGTTAATGCGTAGATGTCGCGTGCCATGTCATAAGAATTTCACTGCTCAGAACCGCACTGTTATTAACCATAAATCAACGCGCGGCAGATTAACGAGTAACGTTTCAAAATTTAGTGAAGTTTCCTATCTCACAAAAATTATCTCAGAACTTACAAGAAAGTGAAAAGCAGATCTTTCGGACATTGTGTTTTATTAAGCGCTCAAATGACAGTAAAGTGGTAGATAGACAACAAAGAAAAGGCTGTTCACGTGCTTGTCGGAAATGGAAGACTCTGAAATACCCTACTTGCTAATGGTTGTAGTTATCAAGGCTTGAATGTACGAAATCAGTTTCCTGAAACCGCCTTTTACATGAACGCGGCGTAAGACACGGGTGAAACTTTTAACTTCGGGTGATCAAATGGCAGCAAAAAAGTGTAATTAAAAGTACACAAAATTAAAGTGCAGCATTTATTACTTTGAAATGCTATGGTTTTGAGTGTCAAGTATGCCTCATTCTGCAGTGTTAAACTCAAACATCTGAAATTACATCTTAAGAAGCTACTGAATACAACAGTACGGGCATGTACAACGCGCCGCTTACATGCATTAAAATTCAATGGAATACCTAGCAATCTATCACATTAAGTACATAGTAATGTTAATGCCTTAGGGGCCAGGTAATTGGCAAATATGTCAAGAAAACATTCGTCATGTCACAGTGCAGTTGACATTCCTCAAGAATGCCCCCGCCCTGCCACTAATAGCATCACTACTACCGCGTTATGCAAATCAACATGGAATGTAAAAGCAAAATACAGTAGGCACAATAAGGCAATACAGCACAGATGACAGAAAATACACAATGCTGAAAGCCAGACACACTCTTTCTTTGTTGGGGTTTTTTTTTGGTGGCACGGCTTTGAATTAAGAAGCACCCTTGGTTCTCAGCTTGGATAGCAGCATTTCATTCTTCCGACACTCCTGTAAGAAAGAAAATGATTAAAAAAAAATAATTATCAGCTCTCAGAGTATAAAGTAGAACACATTCATAAAACATTAAAGTAGTTCCATCAGATCTACCATAAAGAACAAGAACTCAATTTTCCTCACCTCTTTGAAGTCCTTGACCGTTTTAAAATAGAGCCTCTGTTTGTCCAGTAACTCTAGGTACTCATCATTCAGCTGGTCTCTCCTCATCTTGTTCTCCTGCTTCTTCTTCTCCATCTGTACATTCGGGTGAGATGAATCACATCACCAATATACCCTGCTTCATAGTTTTGGTACTTATCCACTTCCATATCCCTGTATAATTTCTATGAACATTATCATCATTATTGTTTTTATTTTACTCAATTTACTTCACTCACAATTTTGTCATGTCCAACTGTTGCTCTGTCAAATCACAACAACAACTCCACAACAGGTTTGGGTAAAGCCAAAAATGGTTGCTTTAGAGCAGTGTTTTTCAACCCTGCACCTGGAGGCACACCGCCCTGCATGTTTTAGAACTCTCTCTGCCCTCCCATACCTGATGTAGCTCATCAAGGACTTGATAATGAGCCGATCATTGGAATCAGGTGGGATAGAGCAGAGAGATCTAAAACATGCAGGGCAGTGTGCCTCCAGGACCAGGGTTGAAAAACACTGCTTTAGAGGACACATCTCACCAAGCTTTTGTGCTTGTCGTCACACTGCTCACTTAATCGAGAAACACACTCCAGCACATACGCACCGGAGGAGGGCATGCTTTCCAGCGAACAATCATCATTGGGCTCACAGGTGCATGACCGACCACCAGAGCACGACGAGACAAGACATTCCCATTCGATATCTACACCTGAGAGCACTGAGCCAATCTGCACCAACTTAAGCAGGACCCACATGCACTGTCGGTATTTTGCAACCAGGATTTAAACTCCTGGGCACAATGGAACAGCTGTACTCTGAGGCAACAAATACAACACTTTAGTGGTCTTCAATAAATCACTGAGTTATTTAGACCATGGCCAGGGAGTGAGCGCCTGGCATGCTTAGAGAAAGCTGTCATTAGGTAGCAGAGGGTGAAGATAAGAGACATAGTTACAGTTCTCACCTTAATGCGGCTTTGTTTGATTCCCTCCACTATCTGCTCCATCTGTCTCAGAAACTGCTCCTTGGCCCCCGAAGACGCCATTGCCCTAAAGCAAGACCAGAAACCAACACTTAGACAGGAAGTAAATCAGACTGACTCCATTCCCCAATACACCAAAACAGGATAGTTAGATGGTACATTGTTCACAGACCCAGCTATTTTTTTATTTATTTTTTTACAGGTTATAGCAGATGGCTCCTTGAATCCACGGGAGAGTTTACATTCCTGAATTTGGTGTGCAGATATGATACTGCATGTCAAAGACTAACAGATTAATTGTTTAAATACTCAAACTGTTGGCGATCGTACAGTATGTGCAAGACATTTAACCTCAGAACTGTATTATGTGGAAGAAAAATATGGTACTCACTGCTGGAAGTTGTCATGGATGGAATTTAACAAGTTCACCTAAAGAAATATCATGACGGAGGAAGATGCTCAGTAAACACCTGATTTCAACTCGAATGGCTATATCTAGTGATAGCGTGCTTTAATCACTTACCTCCTTTTCCAGATAAACCTTCTTGTCATCTAATGTGTTATACAAAGTGAAGAACTGCTTGGTCTCTTTATGTGTTGCTGAAACTAGAGGACAGAAAGCACCAAAAAAATATAAGTGTTTTGATGTAAGAATTTGCTGAACAAACATACCCTGATCAGTGGATGAGGCAAAGACACCTACCTTGACCATAGAGCTCAATGAACCTCTTCTGATATTGCGTCAGTTCTGCCCTGCTCGGCACTTCATCAATCTTCCTCTGTAGGATAGCAATCTCACGGTTCCTCCGAGCCTATTAGAAAGTAACGTTCAACCTCAGGTCATAAGCAAATTATAGACATGGAAATACGAACAATATTTGCATGCTCCAAAACACAATGTTTATATCAATTCAAATAGGGTAAGCAGGAATGTTAGAGCAGTGTGGAACTTTTACCATCAGTAGTCTGATCTTCTGTAGCTTCTCCCTGTCTGTGTCATACTGCTTGTCTATTAACTGACTCCTCTCCTGAAAGACAGAGAAAGAGAGAGACTGAAGAGTCATTTTTGTTAACTATAGGGGAGAAACAGTTATCTGGTCTTGGGTGGGCTTCGTCAGTGCACAACCTTCTCGTCCTCTCTATCATCTCCCGACTCCATCTTCAGATCCTCAATGTTCTGCTGCAGACGAACCATCTCCTCCTGAAACCAAATGGCACCCCAAGTTTGTTGTGGCCATAAATCAATTCTAATAAGCCCAACAAGTTATGGGCATTGATGTAATGGGGTTAAAGGTGCTCACTCACTCTACAATGCGTGCGGAACTCCTGCTCCTGGCTCTTCAGGTTCTCATTCATAGCAACCAGCACCCTCAACTTCTCCAACAGACTGTGGCACACACAGGACAGATGAGAGCAGTCCAAGACCCAGGTTGTATTACCGACAACCGCTGAATAACAGCCTTATGCTTTGCTCTGCCAGGTCAGTACTCACCTAGTATCCGCCTGGCTCTCAGCCTCATCCAGGGCACTCAACTCTTTGTCTAGTCTCTCTGCTTGCTCTGTGGCCTCCATCACTTTGCTCTTTGCTTCTTGACATGCCGATTTCACCTCAAAGTACCTGGCTTGTAGCTAAAACACACAAACTTTTTTTTTTTTCCTATTAGGAAAACACGTTAATTGTACCACATCCTTTCATTACTCACCTCCTCTAACTGCTTGTTCTTCTGTTGGATCTGTTTGCTCAGGGAGGCTACCATTCTCCGGTGCTGCTGTACTGGGCCATATCGCTCCGGACGATCCTCAGCAGACAGTTCCGACTGCTGGATGATGGATTTATTTTTAAAATTTTGCCTACATCCCCACCCAGATAAATAGTGCAATAAAGTACCAAAAAAAAAAGTGGAAATGTGAAGTAGCTCACCTTGTCGGCATATTCAGACGCAATCTGTTTAATCTCCTCAGACTGTAGCCCAACTATTTGGCCCACGGTACTAGCCGTTAGCCTCCCCTGCAGGAAAACACTATTTATATTGATATTGTACATGAAATAAAAACACAAATCGACTACAGTTTGGGCATAGGCCAACGGAACTAAGGTCGTGGTTACCTCCTCAGTCGCCATGGCAGCCATGCTGGTCATCAGAGTTTTGATGCGGAACTGAGAGAAAAGGACGGGAGTCCGAGATATCGTCACGAACAGGGATGCATTGATGAAGTACTGGGAAACGGAAGGTTATAGTAGTTGGTTCATGTGGATACACATGTGCCGTGACCTCACCTCCTCTGCTGCCTGCAGGTCCTCCTCCTCCTGCAACACCTGCGTCAAGCCTGGGGGTGTGGCCTGAGAGCCCGGAACCAGGGATGCTTTCCGCTCCTCTGCCTTCAGAGGACAGGGGAGGCACAGCGTTTTTCATCACGGTCATTTCCCTTTCTACTGTAGCTACAGGTCTCAATACACCTTTAATCCACCAGTCAGTATCCATCCATAATTTGTGGTAGTGATGATCAATGTGTTGTCCAATGTGTATTTACAGGCTTGGAATTTATTTCATTCTACAACTAACTTCAAAAGAGATTCAAGTCATGATTGAGATTTTTGTAAATGGATGCGATTAAAATTAGGCTCACCTTGTCCTGTGTTGTCTGCTTGCTGAATCCATAGCGTCTAAAATCGGGGAGAAATAGGTATTTAATTTAAAATCAATACTGCTACATTAAAGGAAATCATTACCAAATGTATGCACTCAAGCATGCATGCGTGCATGCAAACACACACACACACACACACACACACACACGCTTGTAACTGGGATGTACTGTCATTTGTACTTTAACACACATAAGCATTCATGTGAAAAGCACTCCTTGCAGGGAAAGAGTCCATCCATATACTTACAAAAGGTAATCTGACAATCTAACATGGATGAAATGCATGAAAAGATTCGGAAAATGGAAGGAACACAGTTGTCAAATGGGATGAAATCACACTGGTTCAACTGTCAATGTGAACAGGTGGTATGAACTGTGAACAAAGTTGGACATGAAGGACACAATACAGAGACAGAAGGCAAGGTCATGAGAGGTAACCTACCTTCCGTACTCCAGCAGAGTGGAATGAACCCTGGACTCTTCGTCCAGCAGCTCACCTGCTTCAACCTGTCTCTTGTACTTTCTCTGAGGTTTATACACTTCCTGTCAACACAGGAAAAGAGAAAAATCAAATAGGGTGCTAATTAATAATTATTATTTTTCTACTAGGACAAGGAGAATTTGACCGAGATGGTATGTGGGAGAGTGACTCACTGATACATCCAAGACTGCTCTCACAGCCTTCTCCTTTCTCTGAAGAAATTCTTCATCCTAGAATGGAGAGACAACACATGGTCCAAATGACAGGGTTTTCACTGAACTGCTCAGAATGTTGCAATGAGAAAAGAACCAGTGGGTCTGGAGTCCCTGCCATGAATCCACCCTGATATAACAGTGCAGGCTCACCTCAGGGTAGCTGTGTGTCTTCTGGAACTGAGAGATGGAGTAGGCTCTCACATAATCGCCCATCTCTTCCCTCGTTTCAATGGCTCTCTTCACCAGCCACTAGAGCACATACACAACTGTTCAGGCATGACACAAACCAAGTGTGGTACTCTACTTGACAACTACTCTCTGGGAACTGATACCTGTATCACTGGAAATATATGGATGAAATCTAGCCCTTGGATCTGATGGGGCTCCAGGCGATGGGGACACTTCATTTTGGGCAGGACAGACACTATCTTCTCTGTAAGAGCACTGCAAGGAAATGCATAAAGTCATTAAAAGCAACAGGCAAGAGGTGCTCTACCTTCAGCCATTTATGTCATGTGTTGAGGTGTGCCAAAAGCAACTTTCCCTATCTGGCTAGATTAATTGCTTTCATTTTACTTTTAGTTTACCCTTTACTGTACCACTCGTTTGTGTTAACATTACGACCGTGAAAATGTTTCTAAAGACCTGTCCAGTTATCACTGAAATGGAATTAATGGAATACAAAGGTTGAATCTATAAGAACGCAACTTCTTGGTCTGGAATTTAACACACAGTCGCAAAAAAATAGGAGAAAATATACTTCATTTTGATTTTGCACCAGGGAAACATTTATGAAACGAATGTCTGAAAATCAACACTATAAATAAGTATGGAGCACTGCAGCATGGCTTAGATTCCTGCCCATCAATGAGTTATCATAGCATGTATTTTAATGGACACTATGAAAATCAATGTCAAACAATTAACAACCACTTAATGCTGGCAGTAAACAACTTACATTTTCTGTCCAATAGTAGAATTTTCCTGGAAAAGCAGATCCACGTCAATGTCAAAGTTGCACGTTGTGATGCACCATGTCATCCCTCCAACAACCTATTAATAACAGCATGCACATCACTGTTCAGAAAAGTGGAATTGGTTGTCATATATAGGGTAAACAGCTGTCCAGGAGAAGGACTGGCCTTGGCCCCGCCATGTTCATTGCTTATTCCCACCTTATCAAAGGGTCCCAGCCCTTTAATTCGAGCTCTGAAGTATCCAGCAGCAAGCAGAAGTTCCAGGATTTCTGCCAACTTAACACTCTGCTCCTCGTCCTCCCGCGTCTCCACCTACAAGCCACAGTTGCCAACAACAGTTGGTTCATCTAACTAGCAGTGAGCAGCCACCTACTTAGCGAAGTGGCAAAATCAACAATGATGTTAATATAGCAATGTTGTCAACTGCTATGATGACACAAATTGCACCATATTTGAAACAATGAAAGACTACAGTTTTGCAATGAAGTAAAGTGTGTTACCTGAATAAGATTTCCCTCTTGGTCATATTGAGCTCCTATTTTCGAACCTGTTCTCACTCTCTGGAAAACAGATGTGGCCGCCATTTTTGACTGATATGTTGGTACTGTCAAAGGGGAAGAAAAGCGAGAAAGTCAACTCGCCAAAATCAAGAAGTCCTTAAGTATCCCTAAGTTAATCGCCTGTAAGAACAACGACTACTACTATAAGAGCGAAAACACGACGAGCTAAGTATTATTATGTACAGGTCTACCGTACAGCTCAAAGTCACATGACAAACACGTGATTTGGTTTCAATGAAAGCTGCGTTCAAGATGTAGTTGTTATTTTTACACAGTTCTGCAATTTTTTAAAAAATAAAATCACCGAAATATCGAATCCAACACGGCCACCTTCGAGTGTTGAATAAATTGAAAACGTTATTCAGTTTATATGCATTTAAAGAAATAAAATGCATACGTTTAGCATTTGATCCCTTGCATTTCTTCTAAAAGTTGTAATTACAGTTTTTTGCCACTAGAGAGAAATGGAATGTCTTTATTGTTCTGCGGGATCCTTCCCATGGTCATGATTAAAAAGCTATTAACGTCTGAAGGCTTGTCAGTCTTGGCGGAAGTATTCTCTCCTTTTCCCTAAGCTATGTTTTTGTTATAAAAATTTAGATTTTTGCAGCTTGTGAAGTCAAGGTGTTCTGCTATTAATAAGGCACGAGGGTGTGTAGAATGTGGGCAATATATTACAAGGGCTTTTGTATGCATGCTGCATAGAATGCCTGGATTCATTACTTGAATGTGGAATTTTAGTAATATACCACAAACGCCCAGTATGCCATATTGCTTTTATAAACGGGTTATTGGCTCAGTAAAAAGTTGTGTCATGTTATTCCCTAGGTATAATGTCTCACATACCATGGTTTTCAGACAATAAGCATTCAGTGTTCAAATTCAGGGTTCAAACCACCCAGTTTACAATAATAGTTAGGATGTTTTAACTGTTGAAAAGTGTCTGATCTTCTGTCTATGTTGTGGTTTTCATCTATGTAATGGTGGACATTTTAAAATATTCTCAAGTAAGCTTTTTAGATTCACCACATTAGTAAGACTTTAGTAACACTGCAGCGCTGTCTAAAAGAACAGCACAAGGCAGATTAGACCTTCAACTAGGTGGTGAAGACTTTGGCATCTGACATCTCTCTATTTCACATGATGGACACTCTATTAAAGTCGAGGATCCCATAATGGACTATGCATCCGTGCAGGTAATAGTTGTCAGGTTGAGCTCCCAGGAAACAGTGGAGAATTCCATCAGAAACCCAAAGTTCCTAAATCACTCTCTGTCAGAATCTCTCTCCCAGGCACACACTTTCTCTCTCTCTCCATGTGTCTCTTTCGGGTAATTACTACAGCTTTATACACTTTCTACACCCCTGCTTCCTCAAGACTGAAAAGAGACCTAGACCTCAGACTTACCTATACCCTGAAACCAGTAAACAGGGGTTTCCATTCAGTCACAAGAGCCTCTGACTGGAGGTGTATGGACTGCAGTCATCTCAAAATAACGTTTTGGCTACAAGTTTTCCTTATGCATTGAATTTGCTTTACGTGTTACTTTTATTTGCATAACAGAATACATTATATATTCTTCTTAGGGTGGTTCCCATATCATGGATTACTGTGAAAACAAAATCACAGCTGTATGATACAATCACATTGGTAGAGTTGATATGAAACAAGCCAGTTTCATAGAACAATCTTTCCTATTGCCTGTGATCCAAGGGCCTCCTCTTGCCCACATTGACAAGTCTAAGATTAACTTAGTTAGGTGCTAACCCACTCATGCACATCAAATTAAATTAATGGAACAAATTTCCCTCCTAATTAAGATGAAAATCTGTGTCAGTTGTAACCTTGCTGAGCACTAATTATGTACAAATGATTTATCATCTGTTTGGTCCTGAATAGCAATAGGCTCACCTCACTGATAGCCATGGTCTCTGTTTAAGAGATGGTTGCTGATTAACACTGACAGTTTGTGCTACAGAGGAGCAGCACACAGCCAGACAATGAGAACAGATGCATTGAATCTCCCTCCTTTCAATTAACCTATATTGGATGTGCAGCTGAGCATCACAGGGCTCAGCTACGACATGTTTCTCTCCCCTGAATGAAAATAAACTGTCTGCTGACTGGAATTTATGGAGTGTCACACAGTATGTAATTGATGCTGAAACCTATGTAGGGCATTTCAAAATGACTGTTCACTAATGATACCTGTGTGATGACCGGTACATATCCTATAGGGGTAAATAAACACCATCCTATTGCACTTATATAATGTCTTCACATTCCTCCCGTTAGATACAATGGTTTGTTTGAAGCACATTTGTGCGTTTACATTCGACATATAAAGTTCTGACCGGGTGAATGCTTCCTGAAAAACAGGAGCTGCCTGCAATAGTGCCAGCAGATGGTGCAATAGGTTAAGTTTGGCAGTGTGAAAACGGGCTGTTAAATGCGGGACAGCTAAAAATGATTTAACACGCCAAGCACTGCAATAATGTAACTGGTGTATTCCATTTGATCTCCCTGCCTTAGAACTACACGGGAAAATGTGTGGTGGAGCCAACAGTGATTAGCGTTAGAATCCTTGTCCTCATGGGGGTGAGGACACACTGGGCAATCTGTAATCAGCCTCCCCCAGACTTGCTCACAAAGGATACAGCGTACTTTGTCATTATCATCCAAGATGCCACACACATTCTGGTATTTGTGCTTCCGTGTTGCCAGCTAAATGACATTAGCATTTTGCCTATAGTCGCCATCGTTTTCATTGACAATGATGAAGTACATAGACTTGGAACCACAAATAACTCTGTTTCTATATCTCCAGTATGCATTCTTTCCTATGTTTTCCCCCCTAATGTATTTAAAATGATAGAAATAAGCATTTGTCCCTCTGGAATATCTAATCATGCATTTACGGTCAATTTGACTTTCCATGAGTACCCTGAGTCATTAGTCAGTACAACAAATGTGATAGCTGGTATTTTATTGTTGCTGTAAATGTCAATATACCATCTGGGGGAGGTTCTCGCATGGTTCTCTATTCATTCCTGACTTGTCTTCCGCTTGGCCAGTCTTCTGCTGCTATGTGAACACAACACAGTACAGATGTACATGGAGACGTGTCAGTTAAGCACTGAGAGAGAATATGTATGTCGAGGCCCCATGAGTGATTTCCTGATCCACCCTTTAAGCTCTATGGACCTGGTGGCATCCTGGAACATGTAAGCACTTATGGCACAGCAGTTCATATAGGTGACATTTTAAACAAGTAATTACGTACATATTCTGAGTTTATTTTCAATAACATTTTCTCAATTCTCAATCTCATTTGGATAATGGCTTTAATGTTGCAAGTGACTAAAGTGTATCACCATCATGACCCACAGAAATGATACTCAAAAGCATTAAATATGTTACAAGTTTTTATTTGTCAGGCAGCCCTGGTGAAACACATACTCTGCCATTTTCCTTTGTTTCACTCAGTGGTTTTCAGTTTCAAAACACCTCTGAAAGGCCGAAGTTATAGTGACACTGCAAAATGCATCATTTTCCTTGTTGTCTGGGGATTGGTGGGCAATTTGGAGGGGGAGGTTAATTAGAGACAACAGAGAGGTCAGGGGCCTATTATATGTGATTTGAGCCCTGTAACAGGCCAATAGGGTTTGACTTTAATGGTAGCCCGCCCCAGTCTGCGCCTTCCCCATCAGTCACATTTATACCAGGGTTGTGTCCGACTGCGACACACAGGTCTGGTAATGAAAAAGCCCTTAACATTGAGCCAGACAGGATGATGAATTGGGCACCCAGTGTCAGGGGGCCTCCAAATAGCCCTTGACAACTAACTGAAACCCCCGTCCGTATTCTGCCTGTACCAAACAGGTCCCTCTATCACTCTGATTATTAGGGTTAAGGACATATCCCTGGGGAACGCTGGTACTGCTGGAGGGGACTTGCAGAGCTACCCAGTTGCATCCAGGAAACCCAAGACGATAACAGTTCTAAATGAATTCTTCTTCTCCGGCCTCCGTGGGCACATCCTAGCCATCTGTGTGGAAAAGATACTGTTGATGTTGAAGGAGGTTCTTTTAACTGGTGTGCTTGGAAGTTGTTTGGTGACAGCTCTTCCTACAGTATGTGAGAAAAATTGAAATATTGTTTATTTCACCTCCTTGCCAAATAATTTAAACTACTTGCGTGCGCCTCAAAAGTACAGCTGCCCAATATCCCTGTCCTGCTCCTGACTGCACACTCAAACAGCAAATGCCTCCTTTTTCCTCCTGTTATCTTTAATTGACGATGGCTGAACAACTTCTCCCCTCTGGTTTCCTATCACTATTCAGTCAAACACATTCGATTTTCTACAGCGTGTGTTCCAATAGGCTTATGCTACGGTGGTGAGGCAGTCACAGTGTGGAGTGGATCATATTAATCCTCGAACCCATTTCCACATGAATATGGTATTCAGTATTCAGGTGTAGTGCTCATATAACGACGTTTCAAGGATTACGCATCTCTCGTGATGCCGTCTTCAAGTTTCACAGACCATCTACGCTCACTCCGTTTTATTATGATTTATTGTTATGTTTTATCACTAAAACGCATGCAATGGATTTTATGGAATGGATAAATAAAAACGTAAATAGGTCTAATGTCAGATGTGATCTATATTAAATGCATAATTTAGGAACACTGCTTTGATACACATATCCAATTATGGTTGTTGACAATTATTAGTTTAATTATGTATCCGTTTTCTGAAGAAATCAATAAAATTATTAAAGCTGCAAGCAGTGTTTCTGTTTTTCAGCATTGTACCTTGTGTCACCATCTAGGCAAATTAAAACTTTCCCCATAATTAGCTCCCTCTCTGCTCCTTAGTCCACTTTCCAAAACATCACAAATAAACAATGAGACGATAATGTGTATAGGTTTTCAGTGTATTTTTCAAAACTATCAATGATCCCGATCCCCATAAAACGTTTTAAGTAGCGCCCACATGAGCCCGACTCTTTAAAAGCAGTCTAGCTAATACAACATGGCCGCTATGCCAATGAGCTTGCATACTGTTTTTTACCCTGTACAACAGCGCTAGCTCTAGGCCAGGCAAAACCACACTTTAGAATTTAGCTAGACTTACATACTTGAGCATATGCGCAATATTTCCCTACTCTATGTCAAACGGTTTAGGATGTAATAAAAACATGGTCTTTATAACGCCACTGTGCGGTCGATCTGAACATGCTTAAGCACTATTGTTGCGAACATGTTCGCAAGCTTTATCAAGATCTGAATACCCACGCCTAATTTGTGTTAGACCCCGCCCACTCCAAAGGAAAGAAATATGTTGGAAAATCCGTCATGGCACACTATACTGGTTCTAGAGGCAAATTTGTTCATTGTTTGGAGGCAAATCTACGTTGCAAATGTTACCACTCTGTCACTCGGGGTGAGGGACATGAGCTTTTGAAAAGCACCACCATATGGCCAATTGGCCTGGCATTGTGTCAGATGGTGTACACCAGTGCCATTTACAATTCTAATCTTATGGGAATTTGCACTTTAAATTTCCACGGCAGAACCTGAATAATGTTTTTTTATTCACCTTTATTTATACAGTTTTTGTCACTGAGACATATCTCTTTTTCAAGAAGGACGTGTTCCGATCAAGATCGCAGCAGGGAGTGGGAGGACAATATAATATTTCAGACAATAGAAAAACAGTATTTCAGCCTGCATATGTGTTTATGTCTGTTATTGCAGTAATAACAAACAAACACATGCATAGACAATTTCAGACATGAACATATGCACATATCAAAATTACTAGAACAAACTATTGTCAGTCAATAAAATCGGTGTATCTTGATGTACCTAATGATAGTCACATTTCTCATTAACCTGTGACTCAAACAATCTTTTAAATTCCTCAAACTGGTCTGGAGCAAGTTCCAAGACCAAGGGGGTAAGTAACTAAAAAACATTTTTCCTTTTTCTGTTCTCATTTTCCGAACAACTAGTAAGCAGGTGTGTGACCGCAGTTTGTATTTAATTTCTGGACTTATTATAACAGAACAGAGATAAGTTGGCAACTTACCAAAAATGGCCTTGTAGATCATAATATATGCAATGCCTGTTAAGAGCTTAGGGCTGAATGATACACAGAATGAAGTGACTTTAAAATAATGATTGAGGCCGGCATATAAATTACATCACTGTAGTCCAAAACATACACGAATGTTCACTGTACCAGCTCTTTTTTGCCTCCAGATTAAAACAACACTTGTTTCTACAATAAAATACTATTTTCAGCTTAAGCTTCTCTAAAATGTACTCAATATGATCGGAAAAGGTCAGCTTGTCCTCCACCCAAAACTCCAATGTATGTATATGTTTTGACTTGCTCTATGGAATGTCCTTCCTAGATGGCAATGACTTGGTTACCTGTCTGTTTTGTCTTGGAGTATACCATGCATTTTGTTTTCAGAGTTAAAAAGAGTTAAGAACAACCTTCAAGTCATGCTAATTTTGTGAAAAAATGTTATGTGTTGTTTGAGATTTTTAAAAGCCAGGGTCAAACTGCTGCCCCGTGAGTAAAGAACAGTATTATCTGCATAAACATGTATATCCACTGTCTCAATATGTCTTCCAATGTTTTTGATACAAATAATGAACAACAAGGGATCTAAAATCCAACCCTTGTGGCGCACCTGAATTCAGCTCTATGGTTTCTGACAGCCGTCTGCCTTAACACACCAGGAACAATTCGAAAGGTAGCTCACCAACCACTGTAGAGCATGATCACGTATCTGACCACTGTAGAGCATGTAGATCATGATCACGTAACTGATATAAAACTGCATTGATATCAGTTTCTGTGCAAGTGCAGTGTGGTCCGTAGTATCAAAGGCCTTCGATAAGGCTATGAACACATCAACGCATTGCAGTTTTATATCTAAAGCACTGTGAATATCATTGAAAACTTACAATGTTGCTGTCACAGTGCTGTGGCTTGACCTGAAGCCTGACTGCATACCACTTAAAATCTTGGAGGGAAACCTTCAGTTGTTTATTGACTACAGACAACAATACTTTGGCTGAAACAGACAATTCAGGTATGGGGCGATAGTTATTCAGTAGGGGTGAATCCCCTCCTTTCATAAAGATAAGACAAATGCTAATTTCCACAACTTAGGAATTTCTTGACAATCTAGAGTTAGGGTTTAAAATGGTATGTTAATGGGAATGCAATTACATTTTCAGCTTATTGTAGTAGGCAAGGGTCTAGATTCTTCATCAGGGCAGGAGGATTTTTAAAAAATCAATAGCTTTGAAAGATTTACACGCCTCAGAGACAGTAATAACCAACACAATCAATTATAATAGGGTTCCAGCAGCTACTATACGTAACATCTAAAATTACAATTTAATGTTAACGACTTTGGTGCACGTAGTAATGTGATAACCTGCACATCAGAGACAGGCGTTATCCTACCTGGGCAGACAGTGTGGTTGGTGGGTGTGAGGTTACGTGATCGCTTTAGAAGCTGATTGGTTGGCCACGTAGCCAGTACCAAATCCAAGTCTTCGGGAAGTTAGCGAGAAGGATAATTTCAAAGGTAGTTCTCTAAATCTTGCTACATGAAAACAGCGTGAAATGTGTTTTTTTCAGATTTAGAAGAAACATTTCTTACATTGAAGGTAAAATTGATTATTTTATTCAAAGGAGACATAGCTTGTTGTTATCAACCATATCGAATATTGCTGGCTTGTCAACTGTACTGCACTGTGTAGTAGAGCTAGCTTAGCTAGCTAGTTAGGCTAATCAACAGGATGTGTTAGCTGAAATAATACTGACCTATCTCGGTTGTTTTGTTCAAAACTAACCAGCAAATTATGTTTATGTAACTTAACTCGATGTGAGCTACGTCAACATGAGCTAGTAGTTGTTTGTATTCTACCGTTAATGAAAGTATTATGCTAGCTAACGTCAGTATTTGGCTGGTTGGCCTTATATAGCTACAGCACAATAATAGCTAGTATCAGTGACCTTAGTTAGCTGGTTAGCTAACGTGTTACGTTTCTCTGGCTGTGCCAATAATTACTCAAATGTTATATGAGTTCCATATTTTTGTAGATTGGTGTAACTATAACTTGCTAGCAGTTAAATGGTGAGTGGAGCTCACATATCATAAAATGCTGTTCTAATCAACGAAAGCTACGTATTTCAGTATCCAAGCAAGGAATAGCCCGCATTAACAGTAAACATATGTTCTTTGGGTGCTGGGAAGCTAGAGTTTACTTCGAAAAGTGGAGTTGAGTATACTGTACTGCAAATACGATGTAGGCTAATTATTAGCTAAGGATCAGCATATTTGATTTGGTGTGTGTATACACTGAAGTATGTGTTTCTTATTGATTTAAATCTGTTGCTGTGTTTCAGGGTACTGGTGATGTCAGTGGACAGTTCAGTCATTAAAGGACAGAGTTAGCATTTCCCTTTTCCTCTCCTGGCGTCCACGGTTGTCCCGGCCATGGCAGCCATGGTCGACTCAGTGGTCAGTGACCAGCAGCGGTCAGGATCCGGTCAGACCGTTCCTTCCAGAGGACCGTACATTGCGGTGATCACCAACAGAAGCACCAACCTGGTGATCCGTGGGTTTATGCTGTTCTCAATAGGAGTGTTCCTGGCTCTAGTGCTCAACCTCCTGCAGGTAGCCCTATATTCATCTTTGTCTTCTAATTATACATTCTTTTTACAAACATTTGCTGTTTACCATATAAGAAAATCTGTCGGTTGAAATTAATTCATTAGGCGCTTACCTATGGATTTCACATGAGAATTTACCCACAGAAATCGGTTACAATTCTAAACTGCAATCATGTCAAGACCCAGGTGAGGATGACAAGCTCACAGTTGAGCTTCCCTGAGATGTTTATATGCAAAATTATTTGGCTGGGCAAACCTGTTTCATCAGTAGTCTGAGTGGCTTGTCTCAGATTATTCGGTGGGAGAAGAAGCCAGGTGTGGAGGTCCTGGGTGGGCGTGGTTAAATGTGGTCTGCGGTAACGGAGACTGCTTATGGTAGAAATCTGATTTTCTGGCAACAGCTCTGGTGGACATTGTTACTGTCGGCATGCCGACTTGCTGTACACTTGAAACATCTGTGGCATTGTATTGTGACAAAACTGCAAATTCTAGTGTGGCCTTTTATTGTCCCCGGTACAAGGTGCACAGTGTAATGGTCATTGTGTTTGATCCACTTACTGAAATGCCTCCCTTGTCAAATGGGAGATTATTTTGGCGAAGAGGAAATGCTCTCTAATCAGGATGTAAGCAAATTTGAGCATGACATTTGAGGGAAATTTGCTCAAGAAACAAGGAGACGGCGCTTACATGTCGTGTTTATATTTTTGTTCACTGTAGCTAATCGTTGTTGTTGTTTTTTTACTTCCTCTCTCACTGCAGGTACAAAGGAATGTCACGCTGTTCCCCCCTGATGTCATCAGCAGTATATTCTCTTCTGCCTGGTGGGTGCCACCATGCTGTGGGACTGCCTCAGGTACCGTCGACACAGACACAGGCTTTCCCACAGCCAGACCTGAATACCAACCTTATTGAATAGTTTTCCTCTGGGTGTACATCACAGAGAGTAGATGAAGCTGCTGGTCCCTGGTGGACCAGTAGAAAAGCAGCCCCCAGGCCTGCTTCCTCATGAGACTGCCGTGCTCTGCTGTTCAGTCTCAGGGACAAGATGCAGTCTCTTCCTCTTATTGCCATTTGCACCGTTTGCATTAAGCATTATCTAGTTGGCTTTTATTGACTAGCGAAGACTAAAGCAGCACTTTT
>JACXGI010000947.1:98210-108913 GCA_016801175.1 Esox masquinongy
AACAGGAGTGTATGGCGTGGCCTGTGATGGCTGGTGTGGCAGCCTTTCAACCCCCAACAACACTAACGAGTGTATGGCGTGGCCTGTGCTACTGTAGCAACAATAGAGACACCTTTTGACCTCTGATCTTCTGTTCCTATTTCTGCATTTTCTCACCTCACAAATCTCTTTCCATCTCTCTCGCTCTCAGCCATTATCGGCCTGTTGTACCCGTGCATTGACAGTCGTCTCGGCGAGCCACACAAGTTCAAGCGGGAGTGGTCCAGTGTGATGCGCTGTGTGGCGGTCTTTGTGGGCATCAACCATGCCAGTGCCGTATCCTCTGCCTACCTGCCAGTCTGATGCAGACTGAGTTTGTTTAACCATAATACACGTTTGCATTTTCTAATAACTTTTGAGTGTGTTATCGCAACCCACTTGACAGTGCAGTAATCATAGGAAGGGGCACAAAGGATGTGTAAAGCTTAAGGTGTGTTTTAAGATGGCATTTCAAGAAAAGGCCTTAACGCTGAATCGGAACCATGGTTCCTGTGTGGACTGTCTTACGATAGGCTCATCTGTCCTTAACCCAAGCCGTCTCAGAAAGTGGACTTTGCCAACAACGTGCAGCTGTCCCTGACTCTGGCAGCCCTGTCCATTGGCCTGTGGTGGACGTTTGACCGGTCCCGCTCCGGCTTTGGCCTGGGAGTGGTCATCGCCCTGCTGGCCACTCTGTCCACTCAGCTTCTGGTCTACAACGGAGTCTTCCAGTGAGTTCTACTACAATACCGTAACATGGAATATACAGGACATGTGTGCGATATATTTCTCAACCTTGTTTTTGGTTTCCTATTGCTCTGTTCCAGGTATACCTCTCCAGATTTCCTGTACATTCGCTCCTGGTTACCTTGCATCTTCTTTGCTGGTGTGATAACCATGGGGAACATAGGACGGCAGCTAGCCTTGGTGAGGATACATATTTTATGTCTAATTTAAAAAGTCAGTGTTTTTCATATGCTTGTTGTATAGAGTCATTTTAGACAGATTTTGTTTTTTGCTTTCAATATTCAACTGGCTTTCTGTTCTTTTTTCCAGTACGAATGCAGACTTATGTCAGAAAAGACGCATCAAGACTGAGAGAACTTCTGTGCATATCAAACCTTTGCTACAAATGACATTTTTATAGCAATAAAAAGCCAAAAGGAGGATATAGAAGGACGTTTTCATACAGCGTTGATGCGGATTGGTCAACCTTGCTGGAGGTGGAGCAGTCATGCACAGGCAGCAAATGATGTGCTTCTGTTTTGCTGACAAGTGCTTTGTTATAGGAAAAGAAAGTGTTTTGGTTGGCTCCTATGTGCCTATTCAGGGCCTAGGGGTACGGACTTCAGTTAGCTTTGTTAAAAACATTCAATGGCTGGCCTAATGAGAAGCATAATAACTGCCGATGTCGTGTGTCAATGTGTGTGGTAGATAGGCCCTATACACAATGCAATCTGTGATTGCAACTCAATAGGCACCAATATCAGTTGGGCTTTTGTTCAGGTCACCTCAGCACCAGCTTTGCATAGCCTTTGGCTCGATCGTGCCAAACAGACTTACACATACGATCATCTGAGTTATTTTCATTCATTCTCTATATTATATTCTGGTACAACCTATAGCCCATATATGTATAGACAAATGTATTCCGTGGTCTTTTTCATGCAATTTTATATACACACACACACACACACACACACACACACACACACTTATTTTTTTATCTGATGTTGATTGTCTATATTGGTTGGTGGTCATGAGCCAGGCGAAGAGTTGCATCTCAGCATTTCCTCAAGGCCATCAGCATCCTGAGTCCCAGTAGGTATTTCAACCAACAGAACCAGTTCTTGGTTTTCTAAACATGGACTTTTTTGCTACATTCAATTAAACTGATAAAATTAAAATGCATTTACAATGTTATTGGCATATTTCACTTTGATACTCTGATGAGATTCAAAACTAGACCAGGCTTCACAGTTACTTGTTCAGTCAGCAGGTGCATGCAAGAATCCATGTCATGAGTGGGATCTTGAATCCATGTCATGCGTCGGGTCTTGAATCCATGTCATGCGTCGGGTCTTGAATCCATGTCATGGGTCGGGTCTTGAATCCATGTCATGGGTCGGGTCTTGAATCCATGTCATGGGTCGGGTCTTGAATCCATGTCATGGGTCGGGTCTTGAATCCATGTCATGCGTCGGGTCTTGAATCCATGTCATGCGTCGGGTCTTGAATCCATGTCATGGGTCGGATCTTGAATCCATGTCATGAGTGGGATCTTGAATCCATGCCATGCGTCGGGTCTTGAATCCATGTCATGAGTGGGATCTTGGGTCAGAGATGACGACATCTAATGCCAGATCTGAAATTCATCATGATGATATAATACAGTGTTTCATTCCTGGATGCAGTTGGACTTGAATTGGATTTCTTGTTGTAATGCTTGTTGGAAATAGAGACATAGATAATGGGTTTTCTGTAACAAGTGATTGTAAGACTGCTACATGAAGGGAATTCAAATTGTTACTTTTTGAAACATATTGTATGTGATTATACATGGGTTGAATTAGAAGGCAGCATGTTTAGGAATAATCAGTGTCTCAAAACAGTGTTTCTGTAAAATACATTTTGCTATGCATGATAAGGCAACCAAACTGCCAATGACTGCAGAGGGACCTTTTTTGAAAACATGGTAACATGGAAATCCTAGCATGTCAGCGTTATAGCTACAGTGAATCTTTGTAGAAATAAAAATAACTGGTTTATTTCATGTATCTCTTCAGGATGTGGAGGATTTACTTGTTGAACTGTGATGTTTTCATCCAAATTCTGAAACTTAAACGTGCATTTTTTTGGTTTAATAAAGAAAATGTCTTTTGTTGATAATAGGTTTGTTTTGTGATTTCCAGGTCACAGAAGGCTGAAAGATTTTTAGGAGCATTTGGATAATGGCTTTTACTGTGCTAAATTGTGCATTTTGTTAAAGATAACAGACTATTAATTATGATTCTTAGGTTTCTTAAATCTACTTGTTTGAACATGTATTTGCATGTATATACCAGGGCTGTAGTCCAAATATGTAGTATTTTTATTGGCTGTCCAATCAAGCCAGTGTTTTTTACTAATGTGGATTGATGTCATCTGTCTACTCAAGCCGCCCACAAAAACAGGCTTCTGTTGACACATAATTAAGGTAAAAATCTGGAGTTAAGGTTCCTTTGTTTTCATGGTTTCTAAATACCAAGATATGTGGATATTTTTTCCTTTGGTTTTATGGTTGTGTATGAGGCAATTTACTGTGTGAATGTTATTGTTCAACGCTAACTAGCTAGTAAAACAATAGACGTAATGTGTCATAGCAGAAAGTGGTGCCGAGAAGAGCTAAACTCCCTCCTGCAAATGAATTAATTAATCTCTATTTATTCCTGACAAGTAATTATCTCCTCTCAGAGAGTGAGGGTCAGGAGGCAAGGTTGAGAGCACTCCGATACACTGCAAGGAAAAACTCAGATGGGCTCTTTTCCCAACCAGCCAACCATTTAACATGATAGTGAATTGTAGAGATAGCTGTTGTCATAGCATATTGCTTTGAAACGTTCACCTTGAGTGGCCCACGTTAGCTATTCCCATCTAACAATTCTAGGCTGAGGGACCATAGCTGTTATTACCTGTAATCTTCAGCTCATATTTGAGTGTCCAGTTTTCTATTAGTTAGGGGAACAGTATCTGCTGGCAAGAACCTTCTGAAAACCTTTATAGGTGCCATAGAACAACAATAACAAGGAATAGTATGCCATACAGATTTATTGTTGACTAGGCCTGGTTTTTCAGTAGTTTATTTTGGGCAATTGGGTAGGATTAAATGCCTTGAAAACAATGACTGGATCTTTTAGTAACCCTATCCAACTGCTTATATCCAAATAAGATACCTTGAGTGGTTGTGAAAGCTGAGTCAAAGAGAAGTCACCCGGACTCAGACCCGTGCAGACTCTGACATACTGTATGTTTCTGGGTCAGCAACTGTAAACATTGGTAACTGTGAGGTTGTGACTTCAAATCCCAGGTGAGGACGTGTTGAACTGGAAATTTATCAATGAACATGCACATTGTAAACAAACACTGTGTATATCTGACCTTGTTAACAAAGAGCAATTGAACATTCACTGTCTTCAGTCTCAGTAATAAGGTTTATCAAGGTTTTATTCAGTGAACATTTCTTTGTGACCATCCTGACAACTGATAGAAATGTTCCTGAAGCATTCCCATGAAACATCTGTAGGAAATTCGTATCTTTTATTCCGAAAATGTGGCAACCATGACTTATGTGACATTGAAGGAATCTTCTCCCGACCCCTAAAAAGCGGACACGTGTAGCAGATATCTGGGATTGAACCTACTATGTAGTGCCGCCATGTTATCCTGTTGCTGCATTTGGTACAGTTCTGTCCCCCATCCCTCAAAGCAAGGCTGTTGTTAACTCAGGGTGCTGCTTTTGCTAATAACATGAAAACGCTGCGCCAAGATTTGACCTTGCCCACTGAAATGTTTTCACACACGGCAGGGCACAAAATCCATAACGGCTCAGTAAAATTGAAAGGGGGGGGGGGTTGTTCATACAATGAAATGGGTGCTCTGCTGCTATGTAGCCAGTGTCTCTGAGGAATGACCATCTAAACCGGCGCCAAATCCTGTTAAATGGTGTCACAACATGAATCACCAGCTCCGGAGACATCCATCATGGCTAAAAAGGTGACCACAAATGATCTGTGAACCAGTATATATTGATTACTCATGTACGGCCAGTGTCAGGTTTAATGTTATGGTGCCTCTGACAGCCGCTTCCCTAACTCTCCTCTGATTGATTTTAATGGTGAGATATTGATTTCTCTTTGGCCAAGGTCTGCCATCGGGGGCCAGATCATTTGTTGGGGTAATGCAGGACACCTCGTGCACCAGTCACAATTTATCACTTTGACGGGGAGCGCCACAACAAAGAAACCTGACAATTGGTAAGCTACTACACCTGATATTATCCACGACTGAGATGCTTGAACAGAGGGAAACAGGACATGGCTACAAGCTCCTGCAGAGTACTGAAACACCCGCTTGATAATAAGAATACTAACGTGTTTATTGAGTGGGAATGCTCAGCAAATCAGGGTTGACGTGAAAGCAGCTAGCCAGAGTGCCTGGAGCAGGGAATGAGGATCTTGGTGAGAGGGTCTATATTTTATTTAAACATCTGAGACTGTAGCAGGTAATGTGTTGTGTTACAACCCAGTGGCTGAATGTTGCTCTCCAACCGAAGCGATAACACACCAGCTAATGGGAAGCCATCAATCACAATCACGCTCCTATTTCACCAGTTCCTCCGTCAGCTCTTCCTTGCTCTCTACCAACTCCATAGCAGGGAAAGCACAGGTAATGATGGAGTTTTGTAGCCTAACAGACCTAAGATCATATTTACAGCCAGGGAATGTAACAGTGTTGCTTAGTCAGTATCTCATGAGACATGAGAGTAGAAGAGGAAGAAATATGAGGGCTTGAATCATGGGAGTGAAATTACCATAAAGACAAAAATAGTATTTACATGCAAACATTTTTTTACATTTTGATTTTTAAAGCAAACTGTAATGCGTTCTATTGTGATATATAATGTATGAATAGTTTAATTTAAAATGATGAAAAGGACTTTGAAACCAGCGAAAACATTAAAGGTGGATGTTTATATATATAAGGTGGAAGTTATTGTTTTGATTTTATTACCATTCAGATGCAAGCACAACCACATGAAGTGCTCAACTATCTGAGCACAGAATGGTCAGATTAACACACTGTTGAGATGATACTAGTGTGATAATTTGTACATCATTCCACTTTCTGTCAGTTTGCATCTCCCATCACTATAATGCAGATAGATGACCAGAAGGGGGCACAAAACTACAGGATATTATGTTTGCTATGACCAAGAGAATAACAAAATGTATAATGATAACATATGTCTGTAGAACCATTTTCAGTTGTGTGTACTGAAGTATCTAAATCCATCCTCCCACCTCTATCTACTTTGCCTCACTGGCATCAACTTGATCAATAAACTACACAGACACTTTTGTGAATGGGCTGCTGTCCTGTGTTTTGGTAAGTCTCGGTTACCCTTGATGTCAACTCCCCATAGGCACAGACAGACCAACAGACAGACATGTGTAGCTAGACATAAACATTGCATCCCCAGAGGGATCATGGGAAGGCTAAAGACTTCTAACCAGACTAATGGCTGACTTCCTCTCTGTATTGTTTGGTGGCCTCTAAGTCATCTTCAGGGTGCATGTCTGTCAATCAAAAGCTTTTTATTTTTTGGGGGTATGTGGCTCCATGCTGTCATGGCAACCGAGTAGCATTTGGAATGATGCAGGGAGTAGGGGCACTGGGCAGCAGACGGACCAAGGGTTACAGTGTTGGGGCAGCAACTGAAAGGTTGCCGATTCTAATCCCAGAGCCGACAAGGTGAAGCAAATCTGTCAATGGGTACAAGGCGTTTTGCACTAATTGGTCTTGTAAGTTGCATGTCAAATATAACTAATCCAGCCATGAAACTGAAACCAATGAAAGGCCTTTTAATGTGTTTAACCAAACTAACATGAAAGTTGTCATGTGTTTTTAATCCACCCGAACATTTCATAGAGTAGCAGCCTCTAAATAATGGTTAAGTTACCTTTATTAATGGTTAAGGTATATTCAGCAGGTTCTCAAAATAGCTTAGGGATCGCAAATGGATTTGTGACAGTCACTGAGCAGAGAGGATCGAACAAAAATGCCGAACAATGGTGGAGTCACACATGAGCGGCTGTGTATTGTGCTGGATTTGAATCCCTGAGTCGCTGCAGGAACCCAGTCGCATAGAAGCAAACAGGCAGGGACATGTCAGCTAAGATCAAGACCAATGTTAAACAGTTTTGGAGGAAGTTGTCCAGCCATACCTGGTTCACACACACACACACACACACACACAAACACACAGACACATATACAGTGCACAAAACATACAGTACAGTATTTAATGATCCAAATTTACATTTAGTGTTTTACTGAAAGTGTGAAACCAGTCCTATTATACTGGGAAATGTCCAATCACACCACTCTTCCTACTGTATCTCTGAAACGTAACGTTTTTTTATTTTTTATCATTTTCTTTTATTTAAAAAAGACACACATCACCTATGAAGAAAGTCGTTGATGTTGTCTGAACACAGACGCTGCATGCTGTAGCTCAGAGAGAAAGCGAGTTACTAAGTAATAACAAATGCGTTTTTTTATTTAACAGTGATTTCCTGCTCCGAAAGACTTACAGACATTTTGTCACAGGGTGTCACGCAACTGAGATTTCTGATGAAGGATCTGAAGATTCAAGGCACAGTCATGGAGCCCTTGGTGATCCAGCAGCTCCTTCAGGAAAATTCAAAAGTCAATTTTCATAGGATATTAAAGCTCCCCATTGTTAGAGATCATGTGATATGTGAAAAGTAAAATGTATCGGTGGCCCGTGAGTTTTGGGGCTCGTCTGGCATCATTGTTAATGTGAAGACCTAACCAGACCAGGGCATTTCTATGCAAACCCACAGATTGAGTTCATATTCCTTAAGATGGCTTCTCTCTTATACCATACAGCTAGTACTTGGTCCATCTCTATGCCAGCTTGTCAGTGTACCTGCTGACAGACACATACGACATGCTAAATCCCTCCCACCATTAACCACGCTGGCTGACCCAATGGGTGACATGCTAGAATCCTAATCCCCGACTTCAATGGCTATTTGCTCCGTGACTAAATGCTTTTTGGTCAAACACAAATCTTCAATGTGTGATCAGCTTAGCTGTGCGTGAGGGATCGTGCGTGTGTGGTCCGACGCAACACGACAGCCCGGCAGGGGTGCTAAAGTAGCCGCTGATAAGGGCTGGTGGTGCGTGGGTCGTAGGTCATGACATGGGATGAGCTAACCCACAGCAGAGTGGAGCAGTAAGGGTCCACACAAGCATATTAGTTTGCGTATTGTTATACCTGCAGCTTACTGTGAATCACATTTCTCAAAAGCTTTAAATAAAAAAATGAGGGCAAATTCATAATATTATTTATCACATCTGTAATTATTATTATGCAGTTATAATCATGTATTCAGCAGTGTATAGCACAAATTATTACCCTTTGCCTAATTCACGCATTTAAATAGGATGGGGTTCAGTTACCGTTTCAACCTCAAAACCCTGAAAACAAATAGCTGTAGTTTTTTTTCCATATATAGATACAAAATTTGATTTCCCAGATAATCACTTTTCACAAATTCCACTTTGTCTGTGCATGTGTGCATGTGCATGTCTATCTGTGGGCTGAGATGAATGACTCGTATTCATAGTATTCGTGAACATTTAAAGGATGTAACACTCTACTTGATCTCCCATAATCCTCCAGAAAAACCAATTTAGCTTCCATAAAAGAGCATCCTTTACCTTGCCTTCCTGTGTCCACACATACGACAGACACACACACACACACACACGCACACGCACGCACGCGCGCACGCCCGCCCGCACACACGCACGCACACACACACACACACACGCACACACACACACACACACACACACACACACACAAACACACATACTCACATTCACACACAGTCCCTCTCATAATGGAGATTAGGGTTATTAAGAGGGTTTTTTTGTCTGTGGTGTCATGGATACCAACTGATTACATAGCCCATGGCTTCTTCTCCTCTGTTCAGGTTCAATCCTCTGGGGTATCTCTTTGGCAAAGTCAAATCAATTATTTTTTCCACATTCACCTCTGATATTGTGTGCAATGATAGTGCACTGTGCTGTCTACTACAGATATGGTGTGGTACACAAAATATTGGAGGGTATGAAACATGCTGAAATGTGCGTTATGTTGGACTGAAATGTAATGTTCTATAATGAGCAAATGTTACAGCCCAGAAACTTTAACAATAACGTGTGTTGGTAGATTATGGGCTATACATCGTGAATAGAGTACACTGAGCATCCAGTGGAAAATCATTTTTATCAAATAAAATGCTATTTATATCATATATCTATATATATTATATATATATATATATATATATATATATATATATATATCTTCACATAGTTTTATATATATATAAAACTATGTGAAGATATATAGATATATATAATATATATAGATATATGATATAAATAGCATTTTATTTGATAAAAATGATTTTACAGTATACAGTATCTCACAAAAGTGAGTACACCCCTCACATTTCTGTAAATATTTGATTAAATCTTTTCATGTGACAACACTGAAGAAATGACACTTTGCTACAATGTAAATTAGTGAGTGTACAGCTTGTATAACAGTGTAAATTTGCTGTCCCCTCAAAATTACTAAACCGCTGGCAACAAAAGTGAGTACAACCCTAAGTGAAAATGTCCAAATTGGGCCCAAAGTGTCAATATTTTGTGTGGCCACCATTATTTTCCAGCACTGCCTTAATCCTCTTGGGCATGTAGTTCACCAGAGCTTCACAGGTTGCCAATGGAGTCCTCTTCCCCTCCTCCATGATGAAATCACGGAGCTGGTGGATGTTAGAGACCTTGCGCTCCTCCACCTTCCGTTTGAGGATGCCCCACAGATGCTCTGTAGGGTTTAGGTCTGGAGACATGCTTGGCCAGTCCATCACCTTTACCCTCAGCTTCTTTAGCAAGGCAGTGGTCGTCTTGGAGGTGTGTTTTGGATCATCATCTTGGAATACTGCCTTACGGTAAGAGAGGGGATCATGCTCTGCTTCAGTATGTCACAGTACATGTTGGCATTTATGGTTCCCTCAATGTACTGTAGCTCCCCAGTGCCGGCAGCACTCATGCAGCCCCAGACCATGACACTCCCACCACCATGCTTGACTGTAGGCAAGACACACTTGTCTTCGTACTCCTCACATGGTTGCCACCACACACGCTTGACACCATCTGAACCAAATAATGTTATCTTGGTCTCATGAGACCACAGGACATGGTTCCAGTAATCCATGTCCTTAGTTTGCTTGTCTTCAGCAAACTGTTTGCAGGCTTTCTTGTGCATCATCTTTAGAAGAGGCTTCCTTCTGGGACGACAGCCATGCAGACCAATTTGATGCAGTGTGCGGCGTATGGTCTGAGCACTGACAGGCTGACCCCCCACCCCTTCAACCTTTGCAGCAATGCTGGCAGAACTCATACGTCTATTTCCCAAAGACAACCTCTGGATATGACGCTGAGCACGTGCACTCAACTTCTTTGGTCGACCATGGCGAGGGCTGTTCTGAGTGGAACCTGTCCTGTTAAACCACTGTATGGTCTTGGCCACCGTGCTGCAGGTTAATTTTAGGGTCTTGGCAAGCTTCTTATAGCCTAGGCCATCTTTACGTAGAGCAACAATTCTTTTTTTCAGATCCTCAGGGAGTTCTTTGCCATGAGGTGCCATGTTGAACTTCCAGTGACCAGTATGAGGGAGTGTGAGAGCGATAACACCAAATTTAACACACCTGCTCCCCATTCACACCTGAGACCTTGTAACACTAACGAGTCACATGACACCAGGGAGGGAAAATGGCTAATTGGGCCCAATTTGGACATTTTCACTTAGGGGTGTACTCACT